>SJYT01053739.1:86956-106305 GCA_006410635.1 Cephalophus harveyi
AACTGAACTGAACTGAACTGAACTGGGCTGCTGAAAAAGCCTCCTAGTCAGCTCCCAGCTTCCTCCTTTTCCCCATGAAATAGCCAAAGTGATCTTTTGAAGTAAAAAAAAAAAAAATCAGATTGCATCACTCACCATTTAAGTCTTGCTATTACATTTAGGATGAAGTTCAGACTTCAACTTGGCTTCACTGGGGCCCTGTCCTTTTCAGCTCCCAGCTCCACACCCACCTCCTCCCTTGCTTTTCAGCACCTTCTAATCCTACGCCTCCACTGGTCTTTTATGCCTGACATTTCTCTGAATGTCATTCAGGTCTGCATATGGATGTTACCACTCAGACAAATGCACCTTTGTACCCTCTGCTTTCCCCTGCTTTTCTTTTCTTCATAGAATCACCTGAAATTACTTTAAACTCTTAATTTGTTTTTTTAATGTCTCTCTTTTGAGAACAGGGACTTTTTTTTGGGAATTATTCACTATTGTCTCCCCAGAAACTAGAACCACATCAGGCACATAATAAGTGCTTAATAAACATTTTCCTGAAAAATGAATGTATTATTATATACACATTATACAAGCTTCTTATATCCCAGTGTTATTATTCTTCAGAGGGGGAAAAGTAAATGTTAATCTCATTTGTATGATTGAGCTCTTTCTGGAAGATAAATTTGGTTATCGGTTTATATGAAACCTGTTCATTCACTTCACAGGAAGCCTCTACATTACCTTCTGCCCAGTGAAGCTGAGGATCCTCAAGGCTGAAAATGCAAGAGTTCATCATTCACCTGGCAATTCTTCACTAACTTGGACTCAACAAGAGGAGCTAAGATACAGATGACGACAGCTTGGGTACATGGGAACAAGAGAGGAAAGGAGCAAAGGCAGTAGTAGCATATAAATAGATCACCTTTGTCCCTCCTCCATCTGGCCCTAGGAGAAATATCAAGATGCTGGCAGAACTCCTAGTAATTGAACCTTAGGCTGCAAAAGCTATGGCTGGACGTAGCTGAGGACAAAAGAGCTAGCTTTCCTCCTTCGATCCCATGTTAATTTATTACAAAATAGATGTGGCCACAGTAATATTTTTCACTTGGGAGAGCTTACTGAAAGATACTGAGAGAAAAATCTAAACTCGAACTTCCTTAGCAATGACTTTTAAGAGGAGGGGGGTGCTCTATAGTTATACAAATTATTCTGAGAATAATCGAAGGGGAAACAATGCTGTTCTCATTTTCAGTGAACTTGAAGAATATTTTTCTCCAGACATGGTTTTGCTGGCGTTTGATGAGAATTTACCATACTAAGAATTCACAGAACTTTAGATCTGTAGGACCAGTCTGAATTGTTAGAGAATGGTCTTGACTTTTGATGAAATTTATAATTATCCAGTAGAATTATGCTATGGAACCAGTCACTGAATGGAACCAACCAATCTAACTCACAGTGTTTTTACAAAGGATCAAAATCCACCACAAAGATATTTGCAAGCTCCATATACTCACGTGTTGTTGAGACACTAGATTTTTTATTTTCCTAGTACTTCATTAATTGGTAACTTTATTCAATAAACATTTAGAAAACACCTACCAGCACCAGGGACCCCATCAGGTCAGGAGATGCCAACATATATTCCTTTTCTTGTGTAGTTTAGAATTTATTTTGAACTTTCTTATCATACAACATAAAGTTTGTCTGGGAAAAAAAATAAGAATTTTCCTCATGGAGAGAAAACAAAACATTTAGAACTCTTGGTGGAAATCAAATGGAAAACGGCAGCTGAGAGACAGAGTGAGATATCTTAGATTTTCTCATTTTGATCTCATTGTAGTATGGCTCGAACAAGACTAAACAGCGGACCCAAGCTTTAAGTTCATCAGTTAGCTTTTTTCTTCCAAAGCTGCATATTTCACCTCTGAATTCAAGCCAGCGGTTTTCCAAATGTTTTTGTACTCAGGATGGAAGCAATGTGCAAAAAGGAAAAGTTGTACCCAAATATTGCATTATTATCAAAAATCACACACCACAAAGGCACCAGAAGCCCTTCTTTTAATTTGGTAAATTGTTAATTCCGTAATATTATAAGTGTTAAGCACATTTACTAGACTTCTTGAGTGTCAGCCTTTCCCTGAGTTGGGAAGCCACATTTACTTCTTCCTACTGCAAAGTGAAAGGGCACAGCATCCTCTGGTCAGGAGTGGACAGGGTCTGGGACTGCCAGACATCAGAGGTATAGAATTTCTGACTTGCAAACACCTGAGGGTAATTGCTAACTCTCACCAAGGGGACTAGATTGTATGGATTTCTGTCTCTTTATAGAACAGAGTTGAGAACCTCGCCATGCACCCTGCTTGAATTTTTTATACAATCATATAATTTACTGATGTAACTCCCAGGAATTAGTCTGTTTTTGCATGTACACTCTACTCACTGGCCTATAAAGATGTATGCGTTGCTTTCTGAAATACACACACCCAAAGCTGAGTTTTCCCTTAATGCTGGTATTTCATTCTGTCCACTTAAACCCGGAACATTTGAAGTATCTTTTTTTTGTGTGTAATAATGCATCTGTTTATTTATTTCTGGCTGTGCTGGGTCTTGGCTGCTGTCTGGGATTTTCTCTAGTGCCGGGAGTAGGGGCTGCTCTTCATTGTGGTGGACAGGCTTCTCACTGCAGTAGCGTCTCTTGTAGTGGAGCGAGGGCTCTAGGGTGTGAGGGCTTCAGTAGTTGCAGCTCCTGGGCCCTAGAGCACAGGCTCAGTAGTTGTGGCACGAGGGCTTAGCTGCTCCGAGGCATGTGGGATCTTCTCGGATCAGGGATTGAACCCATGTCTCCTGCACTGGCAGACAGATTCTTTACCACTGAGCCACTAAGCCCTGGAAGGATCTTTAAAAGAGACAGTGTAACCCAGCTCCTCCAAGTGCTCCATGGCCACACAGCGAATGAGCAGCAGGGCTGAGGCTAGAACTCGGAGCACTTGCGTTCCAAACCAACACTTACCTTAGGATGGGGCCCGGTTAACATGATCTTGGCACCCCTCTAAACACCCATTAACAGACCATTGTGGGCCTAAAAAATTCACATACAGTCTTTATTTTCTGCAGCTTATCTGAAGTCTTGGAAAAAGGTTTTCATTACCTTGAGTCATGGTGGAATCTAGTACTTTAATTTGCTTAAGTCCCATGAAGTTCAAAGGTTACGAGTGGAAGAGTGATGAAAGGTTAGAGGGGCCTCTTTTCTCAATCCTTTTGAGTCCACAAAGTTTACACAGAGAAGACACACAGTGATGATCAGTGCCACCAAGCCGCCACTCACCAGCTCTGACACTTTGTTAGGAATCAGTGCCCAGGACAAGCCAAAAAAAAGTGTTGGGAACCAAGATTGAAGATTTCCTTTCAAGACTAGATAAATCCTTACATTTGGAGTATTTAATGTATTGAACTAGAAGATGTAAGTTTCCAACACCAGTTGAGGTCTTCCTAGAGCAAATGGGTTATTTTGCATTTGACAGGTTCCTTGACAATAAGATGACGGAACTCTGCCCCCACAGGTACCCAAGAAGCCAGGGAGAATGGTTTTCAGTTATTTGGGATTCTGGAATATATTTTATGTCTACTTTTTCAGTTTAAAAAAATTAAAAGGGGGCATGACTGGGGTCTCTGACTTTCTGAGATGGATACTGTTACTTGATCTGATAAGGAAGATTTAATAGTTCATAGCAAAGCTTGTGTCCATCTGAGTCCAGGCTCACACTGAGTAACAAGGGCGGGTCAAGGTCAAACATGTGGGTCTGGGCAGGAGTGAACATTAGGTATCCTCCCCAGGTCTTTATGTGAGAAAGGAATGAGTCTAGAAGGTTTTTTTCTCCTGACACTTCTGATCTGTCTCCTCTTTCATCCATATCTTTTTTATTCCTGTATCAGAGAAAGAGATATCCAATTTTTTTTTTTTTTTTTTGGCCAAGGTCAACTCACTCAGCCTCCTGGCAAACTTGATATGATCCTACCCATGAAACCCAGTTCTATCAATTAATCCTCTTCTCCCAGCATCATTTCTCCAGCTCATTAATCCCTTCTTTTCTGACTACATTCACATTTAAGCCTGATTTGAAAGGTCGGGGCAGGGAGGGGCTAGACTTATGTAAACCACGTCTGAATCCTCTGTCATTTGGCAGTTGTGTGTCCTTGAACAGATCATTCTCTCTTAGTTTCCTCATTGGGAAAAGAGAATAATAATAGAATCTATGCTTTCAGAGTTTTTTAAAAAGATAAATGAAAATGTATACATAGTATATCTGCCACAAAATACAGGGCTTCCCAGGTGACGCAGTGGTAAAGACTGCATCTGTCAGTGCAGTAGACAAGAGAGGTATGGGTTTGATTCCTGGGTCAGGAGATCCCCTGAAGAAGGAAATGTCAACCCACTCCAGTATTCTTGCCTGGAAAATCCCATGGACAGAGGAACCTGACGGGCTACAGTCCACAGGGTCTCAAAGAGTTGGATACGATCGAGCAACTGAGCACATGGAACATGATATAGACTTAATAAACAGTAGTGATTGGGGGTTTTGCTATTTTATATAACTAATATTATCTCCTGCCACACAAAAATTCTCCTTTAAAATATGGGAGCATTTCTTCTTCACTACTTGAGAGAATCTGTCATAATGTTGTGATGTAACATACCTTCACTAAGTGTTCATTGAGCAAACGCAACCAACAATTTGCTACCATGATTTGGGAAGTGCAATTTGGTTTGGATGTCCAAGACTATAGCCATTTGTCCTTTCTGTGGTTTTTAAATTTTGTTTCTTAATTGAGTAAGGCTTAACCTACTGATGGCAAGCCACTCCAGTACTCTTGCCTGGAGAATCCCGTGGACGGAGGAGCCTGGTGGGCTACAGTCCATGGGGTCACAAAGAGTCAGACACAACTGAGTGACTTCACATTCACCAACTTACTGAAGGCAACTTGCCAGTGTCTCAGAAGTCTCAGTGACATAGAAAACTGTGATCCAGGGCATTTATAAAATGTATAACTTTTGGTGCTCATGGAAACTAAAAAAGTGGGACTAGTAAGATATCGTTGGGAAGAACAATAGGAGTTTAACACACACAGAGATTCCAGTTTTTGCTCTTGAAAGAAGAGTGAGGCTCAGCTTTTCATTGTCTTGACTTGAATTACATTAGATAGCACCATGTGGGATCTGGAGCCCACCCTGTAGATCATCTGGGCAGGGTTTCTCAAAGTGCTTCCAAGTATGCTAATTGTTATGCAAAGAAAACAGAAGAAGTCTGTGGCCAAAGCATTTGGGGGAATTTTGGCAAAAACAAAAATAAGCAAGTTCCTTTACCACAGGATTGTGAACATCCTACAGGGGACACAATGTAAAATGATTTCCAAATTCATTTGCCCAGGGAACATCATTTTTCAGAATATATCTCGGGATTATTGTCAGGAGTGATCTGCTTCTGGCCGCCTTATTTAATAGATGTGGAAATCAATTTTCAGAAAATTAATTTGCCAAAGATTGCTCAGCAGTAGTGCACAAAGAATCTAGATATCCTTATTCTTATCTGAAATTAGTATTACTGCTTATTTTTGCTTTCTTGGGGAACCAGTAAAATTCACATATGAATTATATCACTCTGCCTGTATTTTCTAAACAAGCTTACACTAAAAATATCACAATTAAACATATTAATAGTAATGAAATGATTTTCCCATGAAATTAAGAATACAATTACCTCCAAAGTCCTATTAAGGAAATTGGTGGCTTTTAAAATTTTCATAACTAGACTTCCCCAAACAAATTTCTTTGATATTTTGTTCATTATTTTTATAATTAGGCATAAAACAATTCATGCTTTATCCGTAATTTAGCAGATCTTTTTGGTTCTTTCCAAGTAAGATTAGTCTTTCTGCATATTATAGATAAGCAGTCAGTCATTTGTGACATAAAGCTCTTCCTAAAAATAATTAAGTTTGCAATGTGAAATTTAGAATTCCTCAAACTGATAGAAATAATCAAAAAGTCATAAGAAATGTAAAAATCTGCTGTCAATGTGATGAAACTAAAAATATGAAAATCAAGTTATAGTATTTCACTCACTGCAAGACTAATTCTCTAGCTGCACGATTTTCAGTCTTTTAACCAAGAATTGCTAATGTCCACTAGTTTTTCACTAGATTAAAAAAAAACACAGTTTTGATTTTTTTAAAAAGACAGTTGAGAATCTTTAAAGAAAATAATTGCTCATTGTCATCATTGATGTTCTAAGTGTATTGATCACAGGCCACTGGAGCAGGTGATAAGTATCTTCACATGTATTGGTTTCCCCACACATAAAAACCAACGACTGGAAAATCATCAATGGAACTGGCAAATGATAAAGGCTACTTGGGCCTTTGTTACTGCAACAGGAAGTAGACTTTCATTACCTTTTCCTCTTTTGATTATGAAAGACAATCTTCATCCATTGCTGGAGGCACACAGGTCACTTTCCAAGCACTGATGCTAATGACCACGGCCTGGAGGGGCCAGTGAGTGGTTCCTCAGACACTGCAGGGAATGGACACTCAGTTACCTGGGAAAGCTTTTGTTCTTCCATGGAAAGCTGTACCATTACTTGTAAATGAGTGATGCCCCGCTACCTAAGCTAAAAAGTATCTCTTAAATTTTCAAACAAACATTTGACAGCCAGAGGAAAGCTGTTACATCTGCACTGTTGGCTGGGGAAAATGACTTAGACATTCTGGGTTTCTGAGAGTGTTTAGAATTCGTATTTGTTTAGAGATTTTTTTGAAGTAAATGTGCCAGAAAAATGTGTGTCAAAGAACAGAACTTGAGATCTGAGGTATGAGAAGGTTATGAACCTTATGACTTAATACACTGGCTACTGACCAACAAATTACTTCATTTATCTTTAAGTCATCTTCTGAATGTGCACCCAAGTGGGCCAGGTGGATGTTTTTGATGTGGTAGCCCTGGTTAGGCTGTTCCTGAATCTCCAAATGAACTAGAGGCAGCGCCCGATGCAGGTCCTGCACTTCTCAGCATCTCTATTTGCTATAGTATTGGGTGCCTTGTACAATCTCAATAAATGCTTGTTAATTGGTTGATTGATTAGCTTCTGAATTCACCCTTTAGCCTCAGCAGCTAAGCTGCTCTCTCAAGTCTCAGGACTCTCTCTAAACTCTATATTTTCCTTGTATCTTGTATTTAGTATTCATCTAGTGTCCCTTCAAACCATTCTGTTATTTCAGATACTGCCGTAGCAGAATTTCTAAGTGCCAAAGACTTTTTTTTTTAACAACATAGAAGGGAGATTGAGAATCATAAGTATGCTGCCAGCCCTGGAACGTTTGCCTAGTGACCTAATTTCATGGGAATTTGCCAGGCCAGCTCCATGGAAGAAATCCAGTCCTATTCCTCCAGTCTCCATGGGTTATTCAGCTGACACACTCCACAGCCAGCTTCTTCACATTGTTGTGACCTTCAAGATACTCTCCCCTGTGAATACTGCTCTATTTCAATTTTGCTACATTAAAAAAGATGATAAGAAATGAAGGTGTATTCATTTCTGTGACTTAGACAAATCTACACAATGTAAGGAGCTTAACCCAAATAGTATTTCTTATACTGAATTATGGCAGGCACTTGTTTCCTATTACCCTAGACTTCTGGCGCATGTATTTTGGATAATTCCAGAGGTTTATCAGTGTAATTTATCCGGTATGTTATCTAGACCTGTTCTGTAGGTGTTAAGTTACTGATAGTCCAACACAGAACTCCATGTACCTTCTTTTCTCTGTTTTGCTCTCTAGCTCCTTCTAAAGCCAGATGTAAAGCTATTTTACACATCACAGTCCATTTGACACGGTAGTATATTGATCTGACATTCTCTTCGGAAAACTAATACCAAAGTACTGTGTGTTAGCACACTAAGAAGTATCCGCTAATTCTGTTCTGTCTGCAAGTTTGCAACCTTTTCTGAAGAACACTCTGTACCTGTTTTGTTCTCCATCTGGAAGTACAGCAATGGCCTTTGGCCAAAAGCAATGAAGTTGTGACTTTCTCCTCTATAGTCTCCCCAGGGACATTAATGAAACAAAAGTAAACCTACTCCATTTATCCTAAATGGCTTTTTAAACAATTAGGAGATTTTAATACTAGTGTCCCACTGATGCTCTCGGCTTCCCCACAGGCACCGCAGCCTTTCCGAGGTGAATAAGATGCTTCAGGAGAGAAGACCTCGCTCTCACTACCCATGACCTTCAATTCATACAAATGCTGAAAACAGCACCGGGCATCTCATTACGGAAATGGATTATCTGGCATCGGTGCTTGCAGTTTTGGAGTCTAATACCATTTTGTGGTGATATCTTTCAGAAAAGAAGTGATTCAAATTTTTAAAGAGGCAGAGATTTTTGAGAAGGTTGGATCTTTGACATTTTGATTTTTTTCCAAGCTGGTCCCCAAAATCAACATCCTTAAAAAGTACAAACTCATAACCAGCAACTCCACTACTAAAAGTTTATCCTCAATAATTAGAATCAATAATACTTGCATATATTTAAATACAAGGAGAATCACTGCAGTGCTCTTTATCATACTGACATCTTAGAAGGAAATATCCAGCAATAAGATAGTAGTTAAACAATGGAACACACTATAGTTATTATACATATATATATGTGGTCCCCAAAATCAACATCCTTAAAAAGTACAAACTCATAACCAGCAACTCCACTACTAAAAGTTTATCCTCAATAATTAAAATCAATAATACTTGCATATATTTAAATACAAGGAGAATCACTGCAGTGCTCTTTATCATACTGACATCTTAGAAAGAAATATCCAGCAATAAGATAGTAGTTAAACAATGGAACACACTATAGTTATTATACATATATATATGTATAAGTGTATACATATATAAATGATACATATACAGTTAGTTCCCTGACCGGGGATCCAACCTGGACCATTGGCAGTGAAAGTCCAGAGCTGTAACCACTAGCCTTCCAGGAAATTCCCTCCTCTTTTTTAGAATACTGGAGTGGATTGCCATTTCCTTCTCCAGGGGATCTTCCCGACCCAGGGATCGAACCCGGGTCTCCCGCATTGGAGGCAGACGCTTTAACCTAAATGATACATATACAGTTAGTTCCCTGACCGGGGATCCAACCTGGACCATTGGCAGTGAAAGTCCAGAGCTGTAACCACTAGCCTTCCAGGAAATTCCCTCCTCTTTTTTTTTTAATTTCCTCTCCTCTTTCTTTTAAAGAAGACTTTGAAGGGGAGTGAAATGCAGTTGTCATAAAAGTAGATAAACAAACCCTGATCAGCCCCTGGCACTTTAACATGAAGGAAAAGGGAAGGAGGGGTTGCTTTGAGGAGGAAAGGGGGGCAAGTTAGCAATTTCTCAGTTTGAACGAAGAAATCCAGCACTTCAGTGCATCTGTTCATACCCAGCCCCCGGGGGGTGACTTTTGGAGATACAGAGGATGGGAAAGGACCAACAGGTTCTAAATACTATAGCGGAGAACATTTTCAAGGTGTTGGCTTCTAGAAGGAATATCACACTCTACCTTCTTTCCAGTAGTCATGTATGGATGTAAGAGTTGGACCATAAAGAAATCTGAGCACCGAAGAACTGATGCTTTTGAACTGTGGTGTTGGAGAAGACTCTTGAGAGTCCCTTGGACTGCAAGGAGATCCAACCAGTCATTCCTGAAGGAAGTCAGTCCTGAATGTTCACTGTAAGGACTGATGCTGAAGCTGAAGCTCCAATACTTGGGCCACCTGATGTGAAGAACTGACTCATTAGCAAAGACCCTGATGCTGGGAGAGATTAAAGGCAGGAAGAGAAGGGGATGACAGAGGATGAGATGGTTGGATGGCATCACTGACTCAATGGACATGAGTGTGAGTAAACTCCAGGAGCTGGTGATAGACAGGGAGGCCTAGCATGCTACAGTCCATGGGGTCGCAAAGAGTCGGACATGACTGAGCAGCTGAACTGTCTTCTCAAGAAGACATGTACACACACACAGGTAACAGCACTTCAATTTCTCCTTCCCAGAGATGGGAATTTTACCCATTTACTTCTTCACCTGCTCTTTTGTCCTTTTGTACAAAAGAATGAGTTTCCTTTTCAAGAACAATTCATTCCTCTCTGGCTCCTACCCTGACACTTTCCACCTCCTCAAGAACCTTGTTCTTTAGAACATTTCAGTCCTTAAGCAATAAACTGTTTGGGACTTGTGAACATTCTTGAGAGTCCCTTGGACTGCAAGGAGATCCAACCAGTCCATTCTGAAAGAGGTCAGCCCTGGGATTTCTTTGGAAGGAATGATGCTAAAGCTGAAACTCCAGTACTTTGGCCACCTCATGCGAAGAGTTGACTCATTGGAAAAGACTCTGATGCTGGGAGGGATTGGGGGCAGGAGGAGAAGGGGACGACCGAGGATGAGATGGCTGGATGGCATCACGGACTCGATGGACGTGAGTCTGAGTGAAGTCCGGGAGATGGTGATGAACAGGAGGCCTGGCATGCTGTGATTCATGGAGTCGCAAAGAGTCAGATGACTGAGCGACTGAACTGAACTGAACAGACATGTTCATCTCCACAAAAAAAAAAAAAAAAAAATCTGAATTCAAAATACAAATAATTAAAATCAAATGTAATAAATAACAGAATGTACATAAAATGTAACATGATGTCACCATTGTTAATATTCATGACCATTTCACTCCATTTGAAAACAATTTGTGAGTTGGATGTTCTCCATTTTCCAAAATCCTGACTATGCACATTGAGTGTTGATCAAGGAGACTGAATTATAAATTAGGCTGTCAATAGCTAACTCATTTTTGAAAGTAAATTTATAAACATTCTCTAATTATTTCTTTGTGAAAAATGTACTTAACATGAGCAGTAGGTGCATTTTATTATGTTTTACGTGAATTGGGAAGGACTCAGCCTGCCAATGCAGGGGACACCGATTTCAGTCCCTGGTCTGGGAAGATCCCACATGCCATGGAGCAGCTAAGCCCAAGTGCTGCAACTACTGAAGCCCGTAAGCCTAGAGCCTGTGCTCCACAAAAGGAGAAGCCACCGCAGTGAAAAGCCCAGGCACCACATTGAAGAGTGGCCCCTGCTCTCCGTAACTAAAGACTGGATATAGCAATGAAGACCCAGCTTCCAGAATACCGATACCGGGGCTACTAGTCCCGCTGCTCCACGAGCTACGTGCTCATCATTCTGTAGCTCTGTTCTCACTCTCTCCTGGCTCCTTTCTTGAAGCAGTTAGATGCACTTTCACACTGTAGAACTGCCATCTATCCACCCCTCTCCCCTTTCATCCATTACCCCATTCCTCCACTCCTCTTTCCAGTTTCTCAAATGTGGTCTACACAGATGGTCTATATTTTCTCCCTTCCCATTCACTCTTTAGCTCACAGAAACATTATTTCTATCATAACCATTTAGTGGAAATGGAATGTCCTCACCAAAGACACCAACAACTTTGTTCTTCAATACAGCTCATAAATTTCAGTTCCTTGTTTACCCACTTTCTCTTCCTTTTCTCCAAGGAAACACAGGTGCCTTGGCTTCTGCGATATTTTTTTCTCTTGAGTTTCTTCTCACTTCTCTGGGTGCTGCTTGATCTTTCGTCAGGATTCTTCTTTGTCCCTTGGACGATGGAGTTGCAGGCTTTTATCAAAGGCTCTCTTTCTCCTCCCTCAACATCCTCTCCCTGGGCTAGTCCTCTGGTTCATCTACCATTTACGTGGCAATGATTCCCAAACCTGTACCCCCAGTCTATATCTCTCTCCTAGAGTTCAGACCAATATAGCTACTGTCTACCCATCATCACCAATAGAATTTAGACCACAGTACAAAAGGAAATTTATATTCCTCATCCCCTGGTCCTATCTCTTCTCCCTTGTGCTCCTGATATCAACAAATGGCACCAACATCAAACCCATCAGAAACTGGGCACCAGCTTTGAACCCTCAGCCTTCCCTGACTGCCATATTCAGCAATCTAGAATTCTTAACTCTTGTATGTTCTGTAAATTCACTCTCTCTTCTTCATTCCCAGTGCTGATTTCTTATCTAGGCCACCATCATGATGCGTCTGAATTACGACAGCAGCCTCTGCCATCAATCATTTTCCCACTCCGCTCCACAAGTGATATTTTTTAAACTGTGAAACCAATTATGAAATGTCATGGCTTAAATCCTTCAATGTTTTCTTCAGTGCTCTTGGGGAAAAGGTCCCAAGTCCTTAACATGGTTTACAAAATTAGCAAAACCTGGTTCTAATATATCCATAGCCATATATCCTTTCCCCTTTCCTACCCTTTCCTGTGAGAATAAAAATCTTGTCCTCCCAAGCACTCCATGTTCTTGCTTCCAGACTTTCATGCACACCGTTGCCTTGGCTTGCAACACTCTGACCCCATGTAGCTGAACCCAACCTGCTTTTCAGATTTCAGTTTAGAAGTTTTACTGCCCTATGCCACCCCTGATGCACCAAACCAAAAACAGATGACTCTCCTAAGTGTCACCAGAATATTCTTTATTTCAATGGGGTTTTTGCAGTGTTTATAATGGCTTGGCTACTTGGCTATCTCATATTCTCACCAGGCTGTAAACTCTAGGAGGGCAAGGTTTAAGTCTGTACTATCTAATATAATAGTATAATAAATTTTTGATAAATATTGGTTGAACACGTACATGAGCAGGCACCAGGCACACATCTGATTGGCTGCCAATTATTCTGACTTCAGTAGGAGATTTCTTGAGTTAGCTTCCTCAGCGTAACAACTTTGTTCTTAATCTTTGTTATCATGCTTTCCAAACCATTCAGAAAGTGCTCTAATGTTTACCAAGCACTTTAAAATAGCGAGATAAATGCTCCTGGTGAAGGTGGCCTCTGTAAGACCCGGGTCTGACTGCCCAGCACAAAGTGGGCTGCCTTTGCTGCAATGACATCATTCAAGGTTATTGGTTGCAAGCATCGAAATTTACTGCTGGTGGGAAGGAAGCCACCAAGTACATCCAGAGCCAGATTCAGACAAGAGCTTGCCGTGCTCGCAGCAATCAGGGAAGCCTCTGTTCCACACGCTTGATTCTCAGTAATGTGGGGCACAGTTGTTGCCACATTTAGGAAAATAAACAAAGGGATTACCTGATTTTCTTCCTAGTTATAACATACAGTCATGATTGAATGGGCTAGCAAATATTCTTTGCTGATAATTAAGCCGTATTATTTGTGAAATTTTGCACCAGGGCTGTAGCAATATTAGCTTTTCACCTGATTGCTAGGTTCATTCATAAAAGAAGCAGCAAAAATGACAGACATTCCAGATTATTGTGTGCTTAGTCGCTCAGTTGTGTCCAACTCTTTGCCACCCCATGGACTGTAGCCTGCCAGGCTCTTCTGTCCATGGAGATTCTCCAGGTAAGAATACTGGAGTGGGTTGCCATGCCCTCCTCCAGGGCATCTTCCCAACCCAGGGGTCAAACCCAGGTCTCCTGCATTGCAGGAGGGTTCTTTACTGTCTGAGCCCCCAGAGAAGCCCAAGGATACTGGCATGGGTAGCCTATCGCTTCTCCAGGGGAAATTCCCAACCTAGGAGTTGATCCAGAGTCTCCTGCATTGTAAGCAGATTCTGTACCAGCTGAGCTACCTGGGACGCCCTCCAGATTATTGGGGTGAGTAATTTGAAGGCTTTGTTCATAGTGATGCTTTCTAAGGCCCACTTGACTTCACATTCCAAGATCTTCAGTAGGAGATCCAGGATCATTACAAGATCTTGGAATGTGAAGTCAAGTGGGCTTTAGAAACCATCACTACGAACAAAGCTAGTGGAGGTGATGGAATTCCAGTTGAGCTGTTTCAAATCCTGAAAGATGATGCTGTGAAAGTGCTGCACTCAATCTGCCAGCAAATTTGGAAAACTCAGTAGTGGCCACAGGACTGGAAAAGGTCAGTTTTCATTCCAATTCCAAAGAAAGGCAATGCCAAAGAATGCTCCAACTACCGCACAATTGCACTCATCTCACATGCTAGTAAAGTAATGCTCAAAATCCTCCAAGCCAGGCTTCAGNGACTAAGGTCTGTCTAGTCAAGGCTATGGTTTTTCCTGTGGTCATGTATGGATGTGAGAGTTGGACTGTGAAGAAGGCTGAGCGCCGAAGAATTGATGCTTTTGAACTGTGGTGCTGGAGAAGACCTTTAAGAGTCCCTTGGACTGCAAGGAGATCCAACCAGTCCATTCTGAAGGAGATCAACCCTGGGATTTCTTTGGAAGGAATGATGCTAAAGCTGAAACTCTAGTATTTTGGCCACCTCATGTGAAGAGTTGACTCATTGGAAAAGACTCTGATGCTGGGAGGGACTGGGGGCAGGAGGAGAAGGGGACGAAAGAGGATGAGATGGCTGAAAGGCATCACTGACTCAAAGGACGTGAGTCTGAGTGAACTCCAGAAGATGGTGATGGACAGGGAGGCCTGGCGTGCTGCGATTCATGGGGTCACAAAGAGTCGGACACGACTGAGCAACTGAACTGAACTGAACTGAATTTGAAGGCAGGGGATATGAAATGTAGGCTTCACCAATAAAGGGACTTTGGGTAGAGTTTGACCAGGCATGCAGGTAGTCTCCATTTCTTATTGTGAAAATGGTCTGAGTCCAAAGGATCAAGAAGGGCCTACAGCTAGACATTCCTGTACTGACATAACTGTGACTGGGCAGCTGTACTCTTATATTGACCTGAGCACTAGGATAAATTTCTTTAAAATATGAGGTTACTACTACCTAGGCAGTACTCAAGATTTGTAGGTTAATTCTTTAGATAGAGGGAATATCAGTGCCTAAAAAGAAATCCCAGCCCTTTAAAGTAACAGCATTTATAATACATATCCTTGCAAAAGAAGATAACTAGAATTTATGATTTTGCTGAAGTCCTCTGGTATAGGTATGACCTAAAATACCTACATAACTGGACACATAACTAGAGCAGGTTCTAGGTTTAATTCCCACACTTTTGCTTCAAGCTAATGAACTATAAACTTCGTTTTTTTTCTTTACATCTCATTTTAAAAATGGTGCAATGGTATTTTCTTGAGGACTGGAGGGCTCATTAATTAATGTTTGCCAAGCACTTTGAAGATCTGAAGCACTTTGAAAGGGTCTACATTAAATCCAGAATTATAACTATCCTCATCACAAAGCTCAGACTAGCTCAGAAATTTAGGAATGATGACTCAGGAGCCCATATTCCAGATTCGAATGAGATTATATCTGAAAATAGTGAAACCAATTCCTGTAATGATTCAGATGTGAAAGGATTTATGGGATTCAGCAAGACTGTATCCCAAATCATGCATGACAACAAAAATTAGACCGTATTCTGACTGATAATTTAGGAAACAATTTATTAAAGGAATCCCAAGGAGATTTGTGTCTGTGCTGTTTTTGAGGCCAAATCCATACACCACTAGCCAGAAGAGACAGCAATCAGCCAGTTAAGTGAAGGGTGGTACAGGCTGAAGGCAGTGAATGCAGACTGGAGGCAGAAATTGCCAACTGCCCCAGACAAAGCATTTCATAAGTCACAGTGCTAGAAAATAGGGACAAATCCATGTCAGGCAACAATCTTCAGTCCTCCTTTCTCAAAGAGCCTTCCCTGGGCACCATTGCTCAAATTGATCTCTCATTAATTTTAAAAACATTTTTGGAAGAAAATGTTAACTGCAGGTAAAATTGCCCTTAATTTGGTTGAGGAAGTCCCCTTTTGCTCCTAGTCTGCTGAAAAGTTTTTCTGTTTGTTTTCTAGTCAAGGATGGATACTGGATTTTTGTCAAGTGCTTTTCTGTGTCTATTGAGATGATTATTTGTTTTATCTTTGTATTAACATTATTATATGTTATAATTATGGTATTATTATAATGAAACATATTAACATTAGCTTGTTAATATGATGAACCACATTGATTTTTTTTTTTAATGTTAAATCAGCTTTCCTGAGATAATCCCAATTTGGGGGGCTTCATTTGCTAAAATTCTACTTGGAATTTTGCACGTATGTTTTTAAGCATATCATGCTTATACTTATCTTGTTCTAATAATGTCTTTGCTTCTGATGTTAGTGCAATGCTGGCTTCATATAATAGGTTAGGAAGTATTCACTCTATCTCTGCAAGATTTTGTGTAGACTTGGTATTACTTCTTCCTTAAATATTTGGTAGAATTCACAAATGAAACAATCTGAGCCTGAAGTTTTCTTTACGGGAAGGTTTTTTAACAACAAATCCAATTTATTTAATAGATGTATTATATATTCTTATTTCCAATGATCAATTTTCCAAGCATCTCTTTCTTACCGTTTTCTAATTTCTTTGACTGGTGGCCAGAGAACATACATAATGTTACTTGGATCCTTTTAAATTGAGTATTGAGGCGTTATAATGATTGATAGAATATATCTTAGTAAATACCATGGATATTTGAATGCAAAGTCATTGGCTTAAGCTTCCTGTAGATGTCAGTTAGATCCAGGGGTTGTAGTATTGTTTAAATCTTCTATATCCTAACTGATTTCCTGTCTGCTTATTTTACCAATTATTAACAGAAGAGTATAAAAGTCTCTTATTTTAAATGTAGACTTATCTATTTCTCCTTGAATCTCTGTCAGTTTTTGCTTCATGAATTTTAAATCTCTTTTATTACATGCATAAATGTTTAAAATTATTATGTCCTCTTGATTAATTGACCCCTTAATCATGATGACCTTTTTCTATCCTTATTAATATCTTTGCCTTGAGATCTACTTTGTCTAATGCTAATATAGCCACTCTAACTTTTAAAAATTAGTTTTTGCATTGTATTTTTTTGTGATTCTTTCACTTTTAAACTATTTCTGCCTTTATATTTAAAATGTGCTTCTTGCGGATAGTGTCTAGTTGGGTCTTACTTTTTTGT
The DNA here is from genome assembly GCA_006410635.1 of Cephalophus harveyi. Taxonomy (NCBI): domain Eukaryota; kingdom Metazoa; phylum Chordata; class Mammalia; order Artiodactyla; family Bovidae; genus Cephalophus; species Cephalophus harveyi. The sequence continues at coordinate 103,960 of SJYT01053739.1, forward strand.
AATTAAGGACCTCTGCCTTTCAGAATATCTAGACCATTTACATTTAATATAATTATCATTGTAAATAAACATAAATTTATTATCTTTGTTTGTTTCCTATTTATCCTACTATTCTTTATTCCTTTTTCTCTCTTTATCTGCTATATTTTTAATCAACTGCATATTTCTTTATGGTTCCATTACATATCTTTTAATCATTTCAAATTTTTTTTTCTTCCTGTCTTCAAGTAGTCTCCTCACATGTACACATGTACCATATGTACTGCATGTACAATATGGCCCATATTCAGGTAGAAACCAGAGGAGACCCTCTGCACACCCATAGAGCTTGCTGTCTCTCCTCCTCTCTCTGCCTCCTTCTCTTTCTCTCTCTCTCTGCAGATATCTCTTAATTGTATGGTGTCCTGTGAATTCTAGCTGCATGGGTCCCCCTGACTCTTAGCTCCTTCACCATAAGGCAGTGAGACCACCAGATTCTGCCTGAGTTCCCCTTCTCTACACAGTGGCTTGTAGGTGGCTGAGGCGACAGTGGGGGCAATAGTTGAGCTTACCTCGTTGGTCTGCCCTCCCTCAGGGATCACGGTCCTGTGTTGTCTAATGTCCAATGTTTTGAAACTGTTATTTCACGTTTTTGTCTATTGGGGGGTTTTGTTTTTGTTTTCTGTTGCTTCAGGCAAAAGGGTAGATCAAGTTCCTTTTACTCTATTTACACAGTGGCTTGTAGGTGGCTGAGGCGACAGTGGGGGCAATAGTTGAGCTTACCTCGTTGGTCTGCCCTCCCTCAGGGATCACGGTCCTGTGTTGTCTAATGTCCAATGTTTTGAAACTGTTATTTCACGTTTTTGTCTATTGGGGGGTTTTGTTTTTGTTTTCTGTTGCTTCAGGCAAAAGGGTAGATCAAGTTCCTTTTACTCTATCTTTTAGCCTGAAGTGATTCTAGACGGAAGGTGAGATACTGTTGATGCAAATTGGACATATTTTGAAACATAAGTCTGATTTTCTGAAACTTTTCATTGAATGTCTGAGAATATTTAAGAAAACTGGTTGGAACTATTTCTTACGTTAATTAGCTCCAAAATTTATAGTGTCATTAAAATATTAAAGCAAAGTAACCCAGAAACAAATAGCTAATTCTTGCTCCAGTTTAACAATCTCTGCAAACACTAATGTAACCACACTCTCAAGGGCTTAGTTAAAAGGAATGCCTCTTAGATTTATTTCATTTTCAGGAAAGAGAGAGGTCATTATGGCTTAACAATTACCCAGTTCCCTTCTTGATTTAATCTTAATCTATAAACACAGGCCTACGTTTTGAAGACTATTATGCTGAGTGAAAAAAACTTATTATTGATACTGGTGGTTAAATGTTTACCCCAATGCCCAGAAGATACATACACAAAGCTAATTTACCACCAAGTGTGACTATCTGAAAATATATGCTTTCCACGTGGTATAGTCTAAAAATATTTCCTCAGTACTCTGAAAACAAATAGTTCTTAAAAAAAATGAATAAAACCATACAAATACTCATATTCCATATGCCAATTTTTTAAAGGGCAGCTTTTTTCCTCCATTGTATTTTTCTCTGATTCTATGGTATCTTTATCATATATCAGCTATTTTCCCTTATTCTTTTCCAACACTTCAGTTTTCAAGAGCACTTAATATGAACAATACCAATGCAAAGATGCACTACTTATTGTCTCAGTTATGAACAGCTTTCACAGAATTCTCTAGCTGCACAGATTATAATGAGTGTGTACGCTACTGTTGTGAGTCGCCATGGGCATCAGGCACTTTGTTTCCATGACCAGCGCTGTGAGGAAAAGCCCCAGCCCTGCGGCGACTGGAAGAGGAAGCAGACTTCTGAAAGTTCATCAAAAGTTAAACCATCACATCTACGCCACGGACTCTGAGCAGGACCAGCCATTTCGCAACGGGGACAAAGGATTCAGACGCTCGGGCACCACAGGGAGAGCCTTTGCCCGCGGAGGAGGCTCCTCAGGGCCCCTTTCTTGTCCTGTTCCTCAGGCTGTAGATGAAGGGGGTCATCACGGGGTCACCACGGGGAACAGCACCGCCCGATCCTGTCTCCCTTGTCAGGTCAGAGGATGAGGGGAAGAAGTAGACCCTGCGATGGTCCCGGAGAAGAGGACCACGGCCGGCAGGTGGGAGCCACGGGAGGAGAAGGCTGCCACCCCCGCTGCGGGCGAGGGTCTCGGCACAGCCCCGACGGCGCGGGCGCGGGAGGCGCGGGGGAGGGCGAAGGCGGTGACCACCCACGGCCCGCGGCCCGGAGCCCAGGCCCGCCACCGACCAGGAGCCCGCGACCAGGAACCAGGAGCC
>SJYT01053739.1:106338-119477 GCA_006410635.1 Cephalophus harveyi
CCCCCGCTGCGGGCGAGGGTCTCGGCACAGCCCCGACGGCGCGGGCGCGGGAGGCGCGGGGGAGGGCGAAGGCGGTGACCACCCACGGCCCGCGGCCCGGAGCCCGCGCCCGCCACCGACCAGGAGCCCGCGACCAGGAACCAGGAGCCTGTGCCTGCCGCCGGGAGCCCGCGCCCGCGACCAGGAGCCCGCGACCAGGAACCAGGAGCCCGAGCCCGTGACCAGGAGCCCGTGCCCGCCGCCGGGAGCCCGAGCCCGCGACCAGGAGCCCGCGACCAGAAACTAGGAGCCCATGCCCGCGACCAGGAGCCTGTGCCCGCCGCCGGGAGCCCGAGGCCGTGAGCAGGAGCCCGAGCCCACGACCAGCAGCCCGCGCCCGCCGCCAGGAGCCCGCGCACGCTGGCCGTCGCGTCTGAGCAGGGCAGCCCAGGCAGCGGGGCCAGGCAGGAAGCAGCGCGGGGAGCACTGCCGCCACAGCAGGCCCGGCGAAGGGGCAGAAGGGTGTGAGCCAGGCCGACAGCGTGTCCGAGGACCAGGTGACGGCGGGCAGCCAGAGGCAGGGCCTGGGCCCCATATCGTGCAGCTCAGAGGCGCCAGATCGCCAGAAAGCGGTCACAGGCCGTGACCCCCGGGAGGAGGTTGTCAGTGACAGCAAAGACAATGGAAAAATACATCTGCGTGACGCAGCTCTCACAGGAGAGGGAGGGACTCTTGGTCTGAATACTCATCAGCATTCTGGGGACTGAGGTGGAAATGGAGGAAATATCAGCAAAGGCTAGGTTGGCGAGGAAGAGGCACGTGGGGGTGTGAAGGTAAGATCCAGGCTGAAGGCCAGAACGATGAGCCCGTTCCCACCACGGGGCCAGGTACACAGCCAGGCAAAGCGCAGAGAGGCGCTCGGGCTGCCCAGGCTGGGTGGAGAGTCCAGGAGGGGGAACTCGGAGATGCTCGTGTGGTTTCCCTGATGCGTATTTCTGCTGATCTGGAGAAAGGAACGCAAAGTCTTCACCCCCACATGAAAGCCCAACGTGTACTATTCAACTGGGGTCATGGCAGGGAGGTGGGCACTCCCTCTAGGCGGAAGGGAAATGAAGGGTAGAAAAAGGTTACTTAATAAGGGACTTTGTCAGCAGTGCAGAGACTCAGGAAATACCTTAGAAAGAAAAGACAGGGACCTGGTAGATACTTCTCAATGAATATGTTCTAAGCTCTAACATGGTTCCGGATGTGATTTTTACAGTTGGCCCCAAATTAGTGACAAGCCCTGAACTGAGGACAATATATGAGGTATGTTCCATTCTCTAAAGATGTTAGATAGTTCTGAAGGAATTACTTAAAAATGAACTAACCGGTCCCAAGACCTTTCCCACCATCCCCCTGCATCCTTTTGAAGAGTCATTAAAGTGAAGAGTTTGGGGAATAGCCAGCTGAGTGTTAGGTATGCTCGTGAGAATACACTGTAGTGTGGGTGCTCATTCCCACTCAAAGTCAAGGGACAACCCTAAAAGAACTGTTCTTGGAGAATGTGTACAAGAAAGGGAGACCATGAATTTACTTCATTCATGGTTAGATGTTAGGTGAATGGAGAAGGTTTAGTGGGCATGTAAGAACCTAAAGTCTTGTGTTTTCCTCTCTGTTGGAAGATGGGAGACACAGTGGATCAGCTCACGACTGATACAGCAGGACCATCCTGCATCCTCACACGGGACACAGTGCGAGTTGCCCACAGGCCAAGCAGTGGCTGCAGGAGGTCACTGAGCTCAAGCCTCCTTGGTGGGACTCCAACCAGGACCAAGCCTTTTGGGGTAGAGGAGGTTATGGAGTAAGGGATCAGGGAGGGGCTGTCTTAGGAAACAGCAGTCATAGAGAGATCAGGGAGAAAGCTCATTGCCCTTGTCAAGGAAATGCTTTGTGGACCAGTCCCTGAAAGGCCTCTGAAGAATCCCAAGTGTTCTCACGATGGAACAGGCCTGCCACCCACAACTCACCACCCCCTAGTATTCCACGGCAGCAGACAGAAGATGCCCCCCTTTCCACTGCCAGCCTCCTCCTTGCGGCTCCCTGAAACACACCCTCACGCTGCAGAGCAGACTCAGCTCAGAAGGGAGGGCACAGGCTGCAAAGGATGCGAAACTGAAGTTTCTAATTGGGCCGGGCTTTTGGCCACCTGGAAGTGAGCCTTTAGTTCCAAGGTAAAACTTATTTTTAAAACCTAAAAGTGATCAGAAAATGATAAGAACCTCCCAAGGTATTACCCGGGGCAGGGGTATTGGCCTGAGTATGGTTTTCCTGGTGACTATTGGGAAGAACACTGGCTTGAGAGCCAAGAGGTTCGGGTCTCATCCTTCTGCTCTCATAGGATTGTCTCCCTCTCATTTTTTCTCTCTTCTATTATCTCCAAAATCTTCATCCCTCAAAGATTAGAGAGAGAGTCAAGTCTCCATGTAGGTTTTCTTTCCATGAAGGAGTCAGAAGAAAATCAATTCTCAACCCAGGGTTCTGGAAAACTGAAGGCAGTGAAAGCTGGAGTAGGAGGTCTGGGGTCTCATTGCCCCCATGAAGCGTGGCTTACAGACTCAGAGAGAGACAGAGAAAGAAGCTTAGAGTGGAGGTGCCAAGGCAAAAGTGAAGAGAGACAAAGAACCAGACAGGCCAGATACAGACCAGACAGCTAACCTCAGGGCCGGACGCGGAGCAGCCTTAGAGGGTCCCGTGAGGGCGAAGCCCTGGGCTGGTTTGGGCTTGACTAGCCTGAGCAAGTGTGTATTTTGAGTGACAATCTCACCTTCCTGCCCTACCTGTCCTGCCACCAGAAGTCCCGCAAAACTCGCCCGAGTCCCTGGGGCCCCTGCCTAACTAGCTGAGAGCCGCGGTGCTGCAGTCTAAACGGGCTCACCTCTGAAGGATGCTAGGACCTCAGGAAGTCACTGGGCTCTGGACCCAGCAGCGTAGCTTGTGGATGGCAGGGCTGCAGGGGGAGACAGAGAGCAGGTCCCATGTACTTCCCAGAAGCAGGCTCTTTCCCCAAGCGCAGAGCTGATAAAGGCACGGGCCGGGCTCACACGGGATGGTCAGCTCCTCCTGGGTCCCTGGGGTCAGTGTCCCTGAAGGTTTTCCTCAGGATAGATGGTTGTTTTCACATCCCAGGCTCGGTGAGGTATACGGGGAATAGATGGGCTGCTCAGCTTTTTTGTTTGTTTGCCTTCAGATGCCTCTTCCCACCTGTGAGTCCATGTTTGTAACTTAGTCGCTTATTACCTTTGGTAGCAAGTGAATTGTTTGCTGCATGTCTTATGTTCCTAGTGAGATAGATGGTAAGAATTTTGAGAGTCCCTTTTCTGCTTTCTCACTAGTGCTAAGTAGAGGGAAAACAGTAAACACCTCAAGAGCCAGCTGTAACTCTGCACTAGGGATTATGACTCCAAAGAGATGCCATCTCTCGTGGAAGCGGGTAGGCCACAGTCTCCTTCCCACTTGAATAACTGTCAGTGTTGGACGGGAATCTAGTGATTTGGCCCTTGGGGCTCGCAGTTGCAAACTAAAGAAATAAACTCTGGGTTTTTAATGTTGAAAGGAAACGTATTGCCATGATATTCGGTTGTTCACAGATACACTGGGAAGGCTGGAAATATAGACCCTGAAATAGACAGGAAAAAGGAAGGCTGCATATACAGTGAAAGTGAAAGTTGCTCAGTTGCGTCCCACTCTTTGCGACCCCATGGACTGTAGCCCACCAGGCTACTCCATCCATGGATTCTCCAGGCAAGAATATGGAGTAGGGAAATGCCATGCCCTTCTCCAGGGCATCTTCCTGACGCAGGGATCGGACCTGGGGCTCCTGCACTGCACGCAGATTCTTTACCGTCTGAGCTACCAGGGAAGCTCATATGGCCAGAAAGACAACCAAAATTAATAGGCTCCCACTTCTACCCACGGCACGCGCTCCATAACCTGGTTCAGTTACTTCTCACCCAAACCAAGAACAGTCGTCTTCTCCTCAACAGGAATCAGTGCAACCTACGGACTAACTGTATAGATATTTGTGACTAATATTTAAAATAACTGAGTAATGGAGAAAAAAAGGCAAATTATTTTATCTGTCTGGTCGTGACTAGGGAAAAAATGTGTGTGGAGCCAGAACCCTTGTTTCCTTACCTTGACCATGAGGCATATTTTTGAGTTCCTTCTCCTACTATTGCTATGGTCTGAACATTTGTGTCCCCTTTAAATTAATATGCTGAAACATGACCCCAGGTGATGGCATTAGGAGCTATAGTCTTGAGGTCATGGGGACAGAGCCCTCAGGAATGGGATTAACATCCTTATAAATGAGGTCTGAAAAAGCTCCCTTTCCCCTTCCACTTCGTGATGATGCAATGAGAAAATGGCAGTCCACAAACCCGGAGGCAGACTCTCACCAGACACTGAATTGCTTGAGTCTTGGTCTTGCACTTCTAGCCTCCAGGACTGTAAGCAATAAATTTCTGTTGTTTATAAGCCACCCGATTTATAGTATTTTGTTATAGCAGCCCAGAGGGACTATGATAACTACTATCTCATCACAGGTCTTCTCATTTCTAGAGCCTGAAGGAAGAATTTAAGTCTTGATATTTTATTGGGCAGATGAAATCCCAGGGGTTTAAGGAGGAGGAGGATAGAGGGAGCAGAGGCTAGGCGAGATGCAACACAGTGTGCTGAAAGGCATTGTTGCAAGGGAGATTGTTCACAGGGAGCATGGTCTCCTTAGATATGTTCAACCAACATACTCTTCTGGAAGGAGAAATCACAGCTGGGATCAGTCCAGGGAGAGGAGAAATGGACACTTATGTGCTCTGCTCCTTTTCGTCTCTTGCTTCTCATCAGCCAACGTCCATCGCATGGGGGCCTGACACTCTCGAACTTGCAAGTTGCATCATCTGTCCCCTTGGTGGCCACACAGGAAGTCAGGAATCATATTCCACGAGAAGACTATTGGAGTCCAGAAGCTGAGGGAAGCTCTGCATGAGCATGCTGGGCAGATAGGTTTAAGGTGGGTGTCAGCCAGTGAGAGAGCTTAGAAAGAGAGGGCAGAGTTCCACAGGTAAACTATGTCATTAGAAAGAAGACGGTGAGATAAGGCTTGTGTCCGACACCATCCAACCCTTGTGCTACTCACATCTATTCACATCCTCTCGTTATCTCTAGCTCTCTAGCATAATTTTTGCCAAACAATGAACATACTCTGAGAAGGGAAGTTCAAGCCCGATTAGAGCAAGGCTTCTCGTTCTCTTGTCCGTTACTGCCCAGGCACGTCCTTAGGGAGGCTTTATAGAGCCTTTAGTCTCACTTCTCGCCATCTCCCGTGAAATCAAGCACGATGACATAAGGTTTTGCCAGACAGGGTTGAGTTTGGAAAGGCACAAACCATTAAAATGTCTGATTTTTTTCACCCCTGAAGGACTTTTACTTTCTTGAGGGTGAATATCATCCTTGTTGAGACCCTCCCAGGGTGGTGGCAAGTCTTGATCTCCTGCAAAACTAAGTCAAAAATGTCATCAGAAAACGTCGCAGTCCTCCTGTCTGTAGCTGGTGCCCCCTCGCCCACCAATGGTCTTTCCCTCCCGCCACCATCACTCAGTAGATGCCCTCACTCAGGGCTCATCTTGTGGTGGGTCGAGATGGTTTTCTGGGGAACGCAGAATTTTCCCCTAGCTCCGCCACAGGATGAGCCATGAGTGAGGGAATTCACCAAAATAAAGCCCTTGTTCACACATACAAAAATTCAGCCAAACTTTAGGCCAGCTTTCTTTACAATCACCAAGCATCAGAAACAACACAAAGGTCCTCACATGAGGAGGGAAAAACAACAACAACGAGAAAACCACTGCATAAAATTTACACTACGGAATGCTACTCTGCAATTTAAATATCCTACTATAGATACCAAGTAGCAATATAGGCGGACCTCAGACTGAATTATTTTCAGTGGAAGAGACCACAAAGACTGCATATCCCACGATTCTAGTGAAGGGCACACTCGCAAACGCAAAATTATGTGGCAAAATTACAGGTTATGAGGGGCAATGGGTTGGTGACTGGCTTAACTGCAAAGAAACTCAGGGAAATTTACAGTGGGTGTCTGTGGTAGTGGTTATCTGACTATATTTCATCCGATTCTTAGAGTTATACAGTAAAAAGTATACATCTTACTGTTTGAAAATTATGTGCCAATTAAAAATGAAAATAATATAAAGTAACAAAAAAAAAAAAACATGTACACACTCAAAATATCCAATGTGGTTCCCATGGATAGTCTAATTACTTCTTCCTAGAAAAGTAGGAAGAAATACTGTAGATGTTCTCATGGAGACAGCCCTGGAGAGCATCACGTCTCTGTCAGTCACTCCTGGTTCCCATGCATTAGCTTCTGAAACCCAACATGACTCTTGATGACCTCCCTCGAGAGGAACCAGACTGTGACCCTAGGCTGTGATCACCTGTACTCATCTAAATGTTAACAGCTGTTTGTACATGCAGGTCTTTGGGCTGTTAGGATTTCCTATGACTCTGCAGCCACAGCTGAGGAAACACTCCAAAGTAAAAAATGAAACTGAGTAAACATAATCTTTACTTATATTCTGTATAATTTAATTATATTAAACTATAAACCCTCCTCTCAAGTTATTTTATAGACATTTCTTTATTTGCTATTTACAAACACAATTCTGTGGATTTGGGGGGGAAAGTAATTCTATTACATGTATTTTACAATTTCTATTACATTTATTTCACAAATTTATTTTACATTTATTTTGGTAAATGATTTCTCCAAGAGCACAGGAAGAATGCGTGGGGAATTCTGAACTTGAACCCATATTAACATAGTTTCCACTATTATTCCCTGACTTAGAGACCTTGAAATCTTTGAGCACCACTTGAGGGAGCTTCTCTAACAGTGTTTATGCATTATCCCATGGCTGAATTCTTTATTCCAGACAACTCTTCAGGATTGGCTGCTGCTTGTTTTTAAGCAGCCAGGTAAGCTTCTATACTCAATTGCTGTTGTTTAGTAACTAAGTTGCATCCAATCCTTTGCAACCTCATGGACTGTAGCCCACCACCCTCCTCTGTTCATGCAATTTTCCAGGCAAGAATGCTGGAATGGGCTGCCATTCCCTTCTCCAGGAGACCTTCCTGACCCAGGGATTGAACTCATGTCTCTGCACTGTCAGGCAGGTTCTTTACTGCATTACACACTTTCAGGGAAAACTGTAATTCATGCAAAAGCAGTGTGGCAGCTACACCCAGTGATTTACTAAGCACAGATATGCTAACAGATATTTCAAAATTTTTTTTGAGCATTGAGAAACTTTCTTTTAAGAAGCATATTAAATATCAGTAGGAAGTTAGGTGATACTTAGAAACATTATCATGATGTTCCTCTAAAAAGATTATTGAAAAAAATAGTCTAGGTGATACTCTGATTAGGTACTAATTTCATCTTGTTCACTATATGTGAGCCTTTAATTAGAGGCAAAGAAAAAAAAAAAGGAGAGTTATATGACCCTTCTTTAAATTACCGAAGAGACCAAAACAAGTTAGTAAGATCCAAATTTCATTTTAATATTTTCCCAGAATTTTATTTTTAATATTTTTAGCATAGCTATCCATGTTGGCAGTGATGTGGATAAAAATATAGGCTTTTGATTAGGTTTTAAATGGGTTTAAATCTTGAAACATCCTATCAGCTGTGTAATTGTAAAGCACCACATTCCTTCAAAAATTCTCAATTCTCCAACAGTGAAATAAGAATGCTACCTACCTTGCACACAAACACACTTTTATGTATTACACGCTTAGCATTTGTTTCAGAACATAGTGTATAATAACATGATTGTGTATGTTAAGTTTGGCAAGCATAAAGCCTTCACAGGCTAGGCTTGTAAAGTGAAGTTGCCAAAGGTTTAGGAGGAAACTGATAGAGAATAGGAGATAGCATTGGATGGCTGTCTGTCCAGAGGATTCTGATTCAAATAAAAGAAATTAAAATATTGTTCCTACACAAGAACAGATTCACATAAAATATTTAACAACCTGGGGTTTGCCGCTAAAATAGACCTGCAGGGTAAAGGCAAGCCACAAATAATGATTCACCTTCCATCTGTGGTGTAAATATGGTATTATCGTACTGAAAAAAGAATGAGCTTAAGAAAAGGAGCGGAGAAGGCAATGGCACCCCACTCCAGTGCTCTTGCCTGGAAAATCCCATGGACGGAGGAGCCTGGTGGGCTGCAGTCCATGGGGTCACTGAGAGTTGGACACGGCTGAGCGACTTCCCTTTCACTTTTCACTTTTATGCATTGGAGAAGGAAATGGCAACCCACTCCAGTGTTCTTGCCTGGAGAATCCCAGGGACGGGGGAGCTTGCTGGGCTGTCGTCTATGGGGTCACACAGAGTCAGACACGACTGAAGTGACTTAGCAGCAGCAGCAAGAAAAGGAGACTCTTTAAACACAAGTTAAAATATGTATTTCAAGGAATAATTTTTTTTTTTTTTTTTAAGAAAACTGGCTATACGAAAGCACCAAACCAGGCAATTGCATGAGTGGAGCAGGAACAGAGTGAAGCTTACTGGAGGGCATAGAAAGTCTCGGTGACTTTACGGTGCGACAAAAGGTAAACTGAAAAAGAAGCTTCAAGCTTTCACAGCTCACACAGAAAGCAGCACATATTGCACCTGCCTTGCCAATCGATGTGGAAACCATCACCCTCTCCTAATGCTGTTACAGCTGACACTAAGCAGGCCATGATGAACAGGCTGACTCATTGGTTTTTGATGCAATAGCTCATTTAATTATTCGACAACATCTTGAGTTAGATCTCATTACTTTTTATTTTGTAAATGGAAAACTTAAGGTTCAGGGGACTTATGTTAGGATTCATGATTTCTGGATAGCAAACAGTAGGGCTGATCTGCACCTCATCCCAGAGTCCAAGCTCTATATATGATGTTATGCTTTCCCCACAGAATCACCTCTACTGGTTGTATAAGTCCCTACTGGTCCAGTTATCCCACCACATATCCTATGTATATAAGTCTCAGTAACTACACTGTGAAACTCCAAACACTGGATTTGAACCAATGGAATGAATGAGCAATTTTAAACTAAGTTAAATTTAATTTGATTTAAATTTAACTTAATTACAGTTAGATTTACTTATTTACAGTTAATACTTTGGCCACCTGATGTGAAGAGCTGACTCACTGGAAAGGACCTTGATGCTGGGAAAGATTGAAGGCAGGAGGAGAAGAGGACGACAGAGGATGAGATGGTTGGATGGCATCACCGACTCGATGGACATGAGTTTGAGGAAACTCAGAAAGATGATGAAGGGCAGGGAAACCGGGTGAGCTGTGGTCCATGGGGTCGCAAAGTGTCAGACATGACTGAGGGACTGAACAACAGCAATTTGATTTAAATTCAATTAAGACCATTTTGCTTAGGAATCACTCTATTTGGATCAGAAACTTGGCTTGCCATCAATACTTATATAAATATGAATCAAATCAGTCAGTCCTAAAGGAAATCAACCCCGAATATTCATTGGAAGGACTGATGCTGAAGTTGAAGCGCCAATACGACTACCTGGTGTGAAGAGTTGACTTACTGGAAACGACTCTAACTCTGGGAAAGATCGAGGACAAAAGGAAAAGGGGGTGGGAAAGGATGAGAAGGTTAGATAATATCACAGATTCAATGGGCATGAATCTGAACAAATTCTGGGAGATAGTGAAGGACAGGGGAGCCTGGCATGCTGCGGTCCATAGGGTCACAAGGAGTTGGACACAACTTAGCAAAATTGAACAACAATGACAACAACAAAATATGAATAAATTACTCACCATCTTGTTCCTCACTATTTAAATGAAAATAAAAACTAACGAACCTCTAGAAATTGCTAAGATGGATCAATGAATGGATATATATGCAAAGTGTCTAGAGCTATTATGGCAGTTGAGTAATGTAACAGTGTAAGCTTTTACTAGGATAGAAAAAACTGAATTAGCAGATACAGAGCATCCCAGATATGTCATCTTGGACAAATCATTAAATTTTCCAAATCTCAATTTACAAATATACAAAATTTTAAAACTAGAGAGATAGGGTCTCTGTTGGTTTGGGAAAGTTTACAATTTAATAGTTTTTAAATCTAGATAATATATTAAATTTTGTAGTTAGATATCAATAATCTTGAAATATGTATTAGCTAAAACGATATAAGCATGTGGTATATACGACAGAGGATGAGATGGCTGGATGGCATCACCGACTCAATGGACATGAGTTTGAGTAAACTCTGGGAGCTGGTGATGGACAGGGAGGCCTGGTGTCCTGCAGTTCATGGGGTCACAAAGAGTCAGACATGACTGAGCGACTAAACTGAGTTGAACTGATATAAACATTTCAGTTTCCCTCCAATTTTTATTCCACTTAACACTCCTCCTTACTTTCACTTGCTACGGGACATATCACAATTCCCAAAGAACATCAACGGACAATAGGATGGAAGCAACCCAATTTGCCATCATGTCCAACTCTGCAACGCCATGGACTGTCACCCGCCAGGCTCCTCTGTCCATGGGAGTCTCCAGGCAAGAATACTGGAGTGGGTCACCATTCCCTTCTCCAGAGGATCTTTCCAATCCAGGTTTTGAACCCAGGTCTCCTGCATTGCAGGCAGATTCTTTACTGTCTGAGCCATCAAGGAAGCCCTCTTTGCAGTTTACAAGGTCATCCCCTATAATGCCTGTGCTGCTCAGATGTTTTTTTTTTTTTTGCAGCCTTTGCCACTGTGGAAAATTACCTTTTGGCCTCAATGGCCCATGGTCGCTATGCAGCCGTGTGCAAACCCCTACATGATACCACCACCATGACACCACGTGTGTGTGCACATCTGATCATAGGCTGCTATGTTTGTGGCTTCCTGAAAGCCTCCATCCATGCTGGCAATGCATTCTGTCTCTCTGTCTCTAGCCCAACGTGGCCCACCACTTTTCCTGTGCTGTTCCAGCCATCACGGCTCCGTCTTGTTCTGATAGGCGTGGAAGGGAGAGGGTTCCTGTGTATGCAGCCAGCTTCAACATCTTTTCTGTTCTCTTGGTTATCTTCATATCCTGCATATTCATATTTATCACCGTCCTGAAGATGCCCTCCTCTGCAAGGCACCAGAAGGCTTTATCCACCTGTGCCTCCCACCTTGCATCTCCATCCTCTCCGGGGCACTCATTTTCATGCACTTAGAGCCCAGCTCCCGCCACGCGATGGACACGACAACATGGCATCTGTGTTCTACAGCAGGGTCACCCAAGGTCAGTTCTGTGGTCTCTAGCCTGAGAAACAAGGAAGTCAAGAGTGCCTTCAAGAAGGTTCTTTAGTAGGCAAAATTGTCTCTAGGTTTGTGATTTTTGATGTCGTACGATTCATGTCAACCTTGTTTTATTTTTCTCAGGTCTTCTCTAGGTACGCAATCACATTTAAAGGCCACACTGAATTGAATTCCTGAAGGGATATCTTTCTCAAAGAAAATTTATGTCCAGAATTATAAAACCTGAATGCAAATGGCTAAGATGAAGCACAACATATCTCGTGTCCCACTTGTCAAAAACTTTGTCAAGGAGATTTTTGACTAAATAACTCATTCTATATGCATGTCCTCTACCACATAACACTCTAAAGATACATGTGAAACAGAGGTACAAATGAGCCCATGAACAGAGGTCCATGTATGTGCCTCACACGGATGCATATATCTGGGAGTGTGAAATCTGCCATATATGTTGGAATGTGTCTGGTTTTTTTAATTTAAATAATTCAAGTAATTACTTGGAGTATTAAAACATCAATTTAAGTTTAATGCTGCTTATTTCTTTTGTTGAATTTCATAAGTGTTATAACACTTATAAATGTTATGAGTGTCCTAAATTGAAAATAAAATGATAAATTTTAAATAAAAATATTTGCTTTTTCACCAGCACATTTTATCTATAGATACATAAGTATAGCACATAAGTTAATTTTCATGAGTTGATTGAGTCATTTTATACAATGAACATGTTCACACTAAATTTTCCAAAAGAATAGGAGAGCCAGAGTCCAAAAAAAATGGAGAAAAAAATAAAACCATTTTTAATTAGAAAATCACTGCATATAAGTTATAATTGACTGAAATTATTCTGAAAGTTCATATAAATATAAACATGACATATCTGTCAGTATGTTTCTCATCTTGGAACCATTTCTAATTATTATTTTAAATGGTTCTTTAAGAACTATTTTAGGTTACATAAAATTATCAAAAATAGAACCAAATGTTTCTGTGTAATATTGTGGCAGGCTGAAAATAGCTTGCCTAAAGATCCAAGGCTTAATTACTGGAATCTGTGAATACTAATTTATATGGCAAGAAAAATGACTATTTAGAATGATCATTAAGAATTTTAATTTGAGAGGTTATCCTGAATTATCTGTGTATCCTAAACCCTAAGGAAATCCCATGTATTATTACAGGAAGGAGTCAGAGAGGACAGGATTCTGGGGAAATGCAGGAAGACTGGGAATATGGGTGCTTATCTAGTCAAATTGGAAGTGGTCAAACCAGAGATGACAAGGGTGAACGTCAGCATTCTAGGAATCAGCGAACTAAAATGGACTGGAATGGGCGAATTTAACTCAGATGACTATTATATATACTACTGTGGGCAGGAATCCCTCAGAAGAAATGGAGTAGCCATCATGGTCAACAAAAGAGTCCGAAATGCAGTACTTGGATGCAGTCTCAAAAATGACAGAATGATCTCTGTTCGTCTCCAAGGCAAGCCATTCAATATCACAGTTATCCAAGTCTATGCCCCAACCAGTAATGCTGAAGAAGCTGAAGTGGAACGGTTTTATGAAGACCTACACGATCTGTTAGAACTAACACCCAAAAAAGATGTCCTTTTCATTATAGGGGACTGGAATGCTAAAGTAGGAAGTCAAGAAACACCTGGAGTAACAGGCAAATTTGGCCTTGGAATGCGGAATGAAGCAGGGCAAAGACTAATAGAGTTTTGCCAAGAAAATGCACTGGTCATAGCAAACACCCTCTTCCAACAACAC
>SJYT01053739.1:135898-170069 GCA_006410635.1 Cephalophus harveyi
GCGGGGGCTGCCCGCGGCCGCCTGGCGGCCATAAGCCGTGGCGGCCGAGAGGAAACTCTCTGCGGTGACAAAGGCCACGAAGAAGAACCGGGCGGCCCACGCCCCGGAGGAAACGGCTTTGTCTCCTGTGAGGAGTCCAGCCATCACTCGGGAGCGACAGCTGAGGAGCAACCGAAGGCCCCGCCAGAGCCGGCGGAGAAGGAGGCCCACGCGCGTGTGCAGACGAGAGGCCGCAGGACCAGCGCCGTCACCCGGTTCCCGACCAGGGCGAGGAGGCAGGCGAGAGGGAAAGGGAGGAGGGGCAGCACCTGCACTTCCGGGTCAGCATCTGCACTTCCGGGTCAGCGGATGACCCACAAGGACTGACTCGGTCACCTCCACCGTGTTTTCCATGAAGATCTATCTAGAATTGTGTGGCTGCTCTGTAGCAATGGGAAAACAGAATCAGGATGATAAGCAGAGGAAAGACTGCTGAAATCAGTCAACGTGTTTACGCTGTGCCTTATTCCAGTATTGCAATAACTTGTTTCCAGGAGTGTTTAGATTTAAAGCATGACCACAGCAGCTAAAATTATAAGTCATTTAAAGGTCACAGAGTATCCCTGTTAAAAGGATTTGGAGATAATGCATCCCAACCTCCTAACTTCATTTGTCACTTCAGTCGTGTCCAACTCTTTGCGACCCCATGAACATTAGCCCACCAGGCTCCTCTGTCCATGGGATTCTCCAGGCAAGAATACTGGAGTGGGGTGCCATTTCCCTCTCTACCTTAACTTTATAGAAGACTAAATCAGGGTAAAGACAAGAAAAGAAAGAATTTATGCTATTTCATCACATTGGTTGCTAACTAGAACAGCTCTGGCTCCCAATTCAAAGTTTCAAAAAAAACAAACAACAAGAATTATTCTTTAAACTAAACTTAGTAAAATAAATATGAAATTGGATTAATTTTACTTCAGCTTACTTTTTTTTGCCTTTCCATTGTGTCAAGAACAGTGTTGCATATAGCCTAAAATGTTCTCACTATACTGTACAGTAAATAGGGTATATAATTTACCCCACAGTGGAAAACAGTAGAAATTCGTGCCCAGGAAATAAAGACATCTATAAAATGACAGTTTTTAACTTTTACTAAATTTATGCAGCTTTTAACTTCTGCATTCAAATGTTCCTGATCTGAACTCATGTTATAGCCATATTAAAAGATGCAACTTCCAGCATCACCATGTACAGAACTGATGAACTTCTTTACTGGTGGCATGCAACGTCACTTGGTTGTCAATTATCCCATCCATTTTTCCCAGCAGCCAACTAGGTTGGTAACGCAAACTCAAACTATGTAAGCTGTTAGACATTATAATTCAAACAGCGGATTTGATCTGTCTGTATCAGAGAGGTGGATGACCTACTATATGACTTGCCAATAAGGGTGAAATCAAAGGACTGATAATATCATTCATGTCATTTGTTTTCCCTACAAACTCCTTCTACTATATGATTTTAAATATGGTGGTCTGGGATAGACTCATTCACAAAAATGGTAGCAGAGCAGGCCTTGAGTGTACTTGGGGGAAGGGCACAGCCCAGGCAATGAAAATGAAACTGTTAGTCTTTCAGTCCTGTCCCTCTCTTTGCAACCCCATGGACTACAGTCTGTCAGGCTCCTCTGTCCATGGAATTCTCCAGGCAAGACTCCTGGAGTGGATGCCATCCCTTCTCCAAGGGATCTTCCCAACCCAGGGATCAAACCCGGGTCTCCTGCATTGAGGACAGATTCTCTACCAGCTGAGCTACAAGGGAAGCCCAAGAATACTGGAGTGGGTAGCCTTTCCCTTCTCCAGCAGATCTTCCCAACCCAGGGATCAAACCCAGGTCTCCTGCATTGCAGGCAGATTGTTTACCCTCTGAGCCGCAAAGGAAGCCCATAACCCAGGCAGAGGTAACAGCAAATATGTGGCACTGGGATTAAACATGCCAAGACTGTTCCAGGAACGGCAAGAAAACCAATAAGGCTGCAGCTGGAAGGTGAGAGAAGTACAGCAGTGTGAAGCTAAAGTGACTTCACAGACTACTTTAAGTTATTAAACTTTTATTCTGAAAGAGATTGGAAAGCATCATAGGATTTGAACCCAAAGTGACCTAATCTGAATTCTTTGAACAGAATCACTCTGGTAGGTCTGTAGGTACTTGATTCAGCAAGATAAAGATGAAAGTTGCAAAAGAAATTATAGGCTATTATATTATTCCAGGTAAGAGAAGATGATTGCTTAGACCAAGGTCATAGTGAGAGGGATAATAAAAAGTTGTTCAGTTTTGAATATATTTCAAAAGTAGAGCTGACTGGATTTACTGATACATTGTATATTGATGGTAGAGAGAGGGATCTGTGCCGACTCCTGTTTTTGAATAGTGATACAAAGAATGGTGGGAAAGGAGCAGTTACTTGGGACAAAGAGAAAAGGAAATCATCATTAAGTTTGAGATTCCTTTTGGCCATCCAAGTAAAAGTATTACATCAACAGCTCTGATACAGAAGTCTGGAGCTCAGAAGAGATGGCCAGATACCTCAGTTCAGTTCAGTTCAGTGTCCGACTCTTTGTGACCCCATGGACTGCAGCACGCCAGGCTTCCCTGTCCACCACCAACTCCCAGAGTTTGCTCAAGCTCATGTCCATTGAGTCGGTGATGCCATCCAATAATCTCATCCTCTGTCATCCCCTTCTCCTCCTAGAGAAAGGATGTCTCAAATTAGATTAATTTTAACTTTCTTAGGCTTCCCTGGAGAAGGCAATGGCAACCCAGTCCAGTATTCTTGCCTGGAAAATCCCGTGGATGGAGGAGCCTGGTGGGCTGCAGTCCATGGGGTTGCTAAGAGTCAGACACGACTGAGCGACTTCACTTTCACTTTTCACTTTCCTGCATTGGAGAAGGAAATGGCACCCCACTCCAGTGTTCTTGCCTGGAGAGTCCCAGGGATGGGGGAGCCTGGGGGGCTGCCGTCTATGGGGTCGCACAGAGTCGGACACGACTGAAGCGACTCAGCAGCAGCAGCAGGCTTCCCTAGTGGCTCAGTTGGTAAAGAATCCACCTGCAATGCGGGAGATCTCCTGCAATGCCGAAGACCTGGGTTTGATCCCTGGGTCAGGAAAATTCCCTGGAGAAGGAAATGGCAACCCAACTCCAGTATTCTTGCCTGGGAAATCCCTTGGACAGAGGAACCTGGTACAAACCACAGTGTCACAAGAGTCAGACATAACTTAGCAGCTAAACCACCACCATGAAATCTCTTGGAAATTTCTGACGGCTCAGCATACATATGTAATATTAAATCCAACACATTAAAACACCAAAGGGTGCTTCCCTGGTGAGTCAGTGGTAAAAACAACAACAACAAAAAATTCCTGTCAATGCAGGAGACACAAGTTTAAACCCTGATCCAGAAAGATCCCACATGTTGCTGAGCAACTAAGCCCATGTACCCCAACTGCAGAGCCTGTGCTCTGGAATCTAGGAGCCACGGTACCGAGGCCACGTGCCGCAGGACTGAAGCCAGAGCCCCCTAGAGCTCATGCCCTGCAGCAGGAGACACCTCCTCAACGAGAAGCCCCTGAAATGCAACCGGGGTAGCCCTGCTCACCATGACTGGAGAAAGCCCACACAGCAACGGAGCCCAGCACAGCCAAAGGCCGACAGACAAATAGGAGCTCTTAAAAGTATCAAAGAAAGCATTTAGACAGACTAATACTAGATTGCCATAAGGTCTAGAAAGTAAAGAGATTTAGTAGCAAAGGGAATATGGGAGAGAAGGTTACTGCTTCCTGAGATAGCTGATCTGTCTCAGGACACAGAGAGATTTTGGTTACACAGGGAGGTAGAGAACTTTTGAAGGAAAATTTAAGTGTGTATTGGTTATGCTGATGGTTGACTGTAAATTCCAGAGTGGAATGGCATCAGAATTTGGGCAGGAGTGGAGCTGGGATCAGTAAAGGAGAGATACAGAGATGTGTGGGCATGATTTCGTAGGAGTTGAGGGCTGATATGACAACCCTGAGCTCCGTGCTGAGTGACGGCAATGAATGTAGCAATGAGGTGAGTCCTCTGGTCTCAAGGTGAAAATAGGGGTTGGAAGGTGATTAAACAGGCGAGGGTCATGACCAAAGCATGAAGATTTCTGGGCAAAGGTCACTCCTGCAGTTAGTGGGATGAGAGTCATTTATACAGAGCAGGGTGACTAGGATATCCTGTTGATTCCTTAAATACTGCTCACTTCAGTAATAGTGTAGATACAAATTTCTCAAATCCTGGCAACAAAATTTGTTCTAGGAATCAATATAAAACTCCCCACCCACTTTCTCCTCCACATGGGAAGTCTTAGGTTTTAGTACAACATTCTCCTGGAGGAAAAATAAAGCTAAAGCTTGTTAGTCAAGATAACTACTATGATCACATTCCCTAAAAGGGAAAATTGAGATTGGAATAGTTTAAATAACTTGTTCAAAGTCAACCAAGCTTATACTTAGCCAAGCAAAGACTCACGGTCTTCCTGCGCTTTTCTCAGTGTCCCATGATAAATATACTTTGTAAATATATAGATATAAATATATGAAATATACAACATAAATATATAGAAGTTTTAATAGGACCTCTATAGTGTTTAGGCGAAAACTTTCAATTTTATAAAACAGATAAAAGAAATATTCAAAGAACTTAAGCCCCAGCTCTGAATAAATCAAGGGATAAATGGCTTCCTTAATACATTTTCTTGACTATGTCTGTTTATGCAAATTTATACACGCAGGAGATTTCATCCAGTTGATTTGTAGGCTTACCTGACTGCCTGAACAATACAACATGCAAATCCAGCACCTTCATACGTGAGTTGACCTCAAATCAGAAACTCAGCTAATGAAAGCAACTAAACATTCTGCTGTGATGCTTTTCTTTAGTGTTTGACCAAAATGTTTAAAGTTCCCTAGCTGCAGGAAGCAACTGGAGGAAAAAAGTGGTTTTAGCCTTGGAAGCAGTGAACAAGAGTTCTACTCCTGGGTCTGCTCCTCACTCTTCCTAAATAAGTCACTTGACCTCTTTGAGCTTCAGGATCTTTATCTATAAAATAGAAATAATAAAAAGGCAGTCCCAACAACACCTTGCCTGAAGACGACTGCTATGATAAGAAAATCCCTACAATACTTCATACTTGGTAAGGGGTGGTCCTCACAATCATAGTCATTATCAGTGTTGTTTAAGATTGTTTTTCCCTGGACATTGTTGCTGCTCTTAGCAATATCACAATTTGGGGGGTTGCTACTGGACAACTATTAACAAATCAAAAGAAAAATAAATGGCCAAAGTAACTCTGATTCTTGGGCTGCACTTTCTAATATGAGGACAATTAGAGTGATGTGGGAACCAGGAGGGAGCTGTGTAGACATGGAATTCTCGAGGACAAATACCCTATGAGGGCTACAAACCTTGTTATCTCACCTAACTAGGGAACAGGTGACTGGCCTGTCTATGGGGATCCAGCTCTGCCCATTGAGGGAGATCGTGAGCCTGTGTTCACCATTTGCAGTAATTCTCTTTGTTGTTGTTTATCAGTTGCAAAGCCGCGTCTGACACTTTATGACCCCATGGCTGCAGAATGCCAGGCTTCCCAGAGTTTGCTCAAACCCATGTCCATTGAGTCAGTGATGCCATCCAACCATCTCATCCTCTGTCGTCCCCTTCTCCTCCTGCCCTCAATTCTTCCTGATGTTGCACTAATTCAACCACAACATGACCTCCAGAGCTGCAATTTGACATAAATATTGGGGGACAGAGACACAGGCTCTGTCATTAAATAAGACATAGTGGACCCATGGAATTAACAGTTCACTTAATTCACCTTAAATGTTTGTACAATGAGAAGAAATATCAGCTCATTAAACTGTTTACTAATCCCAGATGGATATAAACTATAACTGTGAGACATGGGACTCTATACCCATGCAAAATTAAATCATTCTTGCATATACAATGCTTAAGCTTAGTGAAGAAGACAGGCATCAAACAAGGAAATAACCTAAGCCTGTGAATACATATAGAAAAACTTATATTTATATAGCTATATAATTTTGTATGTATGCATATATATGTAACATTATGTATAGGATAAACAAGTAATTGTAATGGAAAAATAAGAGAGACAAGAAGAAATCTGACTGGACAGAATGCTTTCTAAGGGAAAGTTAACATGTCAGCCAGGCCTAAAAATGGCAAAGAACCAGTATGGGAAAAACCATCCCATGGAAAACAAAAAAACACGGAATCACAGCTGCAAACTTCAAGTAAATTGCTAGAATCTAAAAGAAGGCAATGTGGCTGCAGCAGAGGTAGCAAGGCCTCTTCCTCAGCACTTTACATTTCAACATCCTCCCAGAATAAAACCCTAATAAAAGAAAATAAAAACACCCATTCCCTAAATCAAAACTGTCTTCACAATTATTGGTCTGCATCACTGCACTGTCATAGATGGGTTAAAAGGAAAGCACTAATATCTTCCTGCCAGAAGCAATGAACTTTGGGATTCACAATTAGCTTGACATTGGAAACTATTTGTTCGCACTAACTTGGGAATCTGTATCATTGGGAGAAAAGCCATCACTATGCCTTAAAGAATATCCATCATGTCCAAAAATTATAGCAAGTAGTTTTAATGGAGAAGGCAATGGCACCCCACTCGAATACTCTTGCCTGGCAAATCCCATGGATGGAGGAGCCTGGTGGGCTGCCGTCCATGCGGTTGCGAAGAGTCGGACAGGACTGAGCGACTTCACTTTCATATTTCACTTTCATGCATTGGAGAAGGAAATGGCACCCACTCCAGTGTTCTGGCCTGGAGAATCCCAGGGGCAGCGGAGCCTGGTGGGCTGCCGTCTATGGGGTCGCACAGAGTCGGACAGGACTGAAGCGACTCAGCAGCAGCAGCAGCAGCACAACTCAGGTTGGACTGAAGCGACTCAGCAGCAGCAGCAGCAGTTTTAATGATAGTATTAGTACTCTCTACTGTGTGAGCCGGGGGTGAATGGGAAATCTCTCTGCTGCTAAGCCGCTTCAGTGTCCGACTCTGTGAGACCCCATAGACGGCAGCCCACCAGGCTCCCCCGTCCCTGGGATTCTCCAGGCAAGAACACTGGAGTGGGTGCCATTTCCTTCTCCAATGCATGATAGTGAAAAGTGAAAGGGAAAGTCGCTCAGTCGTGTCCGACCCTCAGCGACCCCACGGACTGTAGCCTGCTAGGCTCCTCCATCCATGAAATTTCCCAGGCAAAATTACTGGAGTGAGTTACCATTTCCTTCTTGAGGGGATTTTCCTGACCCAGGGATTGAACCTGCTTCTCCTGCTTTGCAGTTGAATTCTTTACCGCTGAGCCAACAGGGAAGCCCTTTTAGCAATGTCTCAGTAGCTTAATTTTTTTATAGATGTTTTAAAGAATAGTTTTAGGTTCAGAGCTGTATTTAGCAGGAGGTAGAGAGATTTCCCAGAGAAGGCAATCGCAATTAAAAGCAGTGTAGCAAAGATTGCCCAAGAAAAGAGAAAAGTTATGGTAAAGCCCCGAGTTGTCAAAGAAGTTGGCAGAATCTAAGGAAGGCAGAGGGACTGCTGCGGGTTAACCTGTTCCTTGGCAGGTTCTTTTCATTGTTTTTTCCAGGACAAAATATGTATACAAAATTTTCTAATTTTGGTGTCAGGGTAATGCTGGAATGAGGCAGAGATTAAGAATGATATTGGAAGCATTTGTCTTCAATTTTTTGGAATAGGTAGAGAAAGATAGGTATTTACCTCTATTTAAATGTTTGGTAGCGGAGAAGGCAATGGCACCCCACTCCAGTACTCTTGCCTGGAAAATCCGTGGACGGAGGAGCCTGGTAGGCTGCAGTCCATGGGGTCGCTAAGAGTCAGACATGACTAAGCGACTTCACTTTCACTTTTCTCTTTCATTCATTGGAGAAGGAAATGGCAACCCACTCCAGTATTCTTGCCTGGAGAATCCCAGGGACGGGGGAGCCTGGTGGGCTGCCGTCTATGGGGTCGCACAGAGTCGGACACGACTGGAGCAACTTAGCAGCAGCAAATGTTTGGTAGAATTCATCTGTAATGCTATCTGGTCCTGGATTTTTGTCTGATGGGAATTTTTTTTCAGTTCATTCAATTTCATTACTAGTGAACAGTCTTTTCAGATTTTCTATTTCTTCTTGATTCAGTCTTAGTATATTGTATGTTTCTTGGAATTTTTCACTTCCTCCAGGTTGATGAATTTTTTGACATATAATTGTTGGTAGGAATCTTTTGTGGATCCTTTGGATTTGTGTGTTGTCTGTTGTAACGTTCTTTCATTTCTGATTTCATTTATTTGGGCCCTTTATTTTTCTTAATGAGTCCTACTAACGTTTATCAATTTTGTTTATCTTTTCAAAGAACCAGCTTTTATTTTCATTGATATTTTGTTATTTTTTTCGTCTTTATTTACTCTTGCTCTGGTCTTATTTCCTCCCTTCTACTAATTTGGGCTTTATTTGTTCTTCTTTCTCTAGTTCCTTTAGGTATAAACTTAGATGATCTTTCTGAGATTTTTCTTTGTTTCCTGAGATAGGCCTGTATTGTTATAAATTTTCCTCTTGAAACTGGTTTTGCTGAATCCTGTAGATTTTAGAACATTGTGCTTCCATTTCAGTTTCTCTCAAGGTATTTTTTTATGTCCTGTCTAGTTTCTTTGTTGGTTCATTGGTTATTTAGAAGTACATTGCTTATCTTCTATGTGTTAGCGTTTTTTTCTGGTTTCTTTCACAGCCACAATGGCATGACACTGGAAGCTACTTCCAAGAAGAGGCTATGAGGGGAAATCGGTCAGAGATAGGGTTGACCACAAAGAATTTAGGAAAATTTATAATGAGTAATTGTGGGCACGACTTAGCAACTCAGCAGCAACAGCAACAACAGTTGTGGTAGTGGCTACATGACTCCACGTTTGACCAAAGTCTTAAAACCATAGACTCAAAACTGTGCACATTACTGTTTGTAAGTTATACGTCAATTTTAAATGGGGGCTAGAACAAGAAATATAACAAGTAATACCAGCAAATGTATTGATCCTCAAAATATCCAGCTTAGTCCCATAAGAGGTCAAATTGCTTCCTCCTTTGGAAAGTGGGATGACAAGCTGTAGACGCCTTCAGGCTCTCCCAGGAGGTCATCCCTGCAGAGACAGATGTCTCTCTAATTCCCTGCTGGCTCCCATGCATTCGTCTCTGAAATCCCATCATGACTCTGGTCAACATCATTTCAGGGGTGCAAACTGCACGCTGAGCCCCTGTGACCACCATTTATTAATCTGCATGTTAATAAATGAGGGTTGTTAGTCTGGCAGGTCTTCAGCTGACCTAAGGATTGGTTGTGAGCCTTCAGTCATCAGGGAAAATACCCCAAGGTAAAAATTATACTAAGCAACCTTAAAATAATAACCTCTTAGTATGTTATAGACCTTCCTTTATTTGCCGTTTACAGAGGCAACTTTGTGAATTATGTGGGAGAAGTAATTTAATTGTATTTATTTTACAAATAGGGAGGACATACGTGGCTCCTCCAAGGGCACAGAAAGAATGCATGGTAGATCCAGAACCTGACCACTTACTAGCGCTCTTTCCCTCATCTTCCCGCCCTTAGAGACCCTGGAACATTTCAACCACTGCCTGAGAGATGACCTCTCTAACAGCATTTATGCACTATTTCATGGCTAAATTTCTGAATTCAAACTTACTATTCAGGATTAACTGTCCTATTTTGTCAAGGAGTAAGGTAAGTATCTATAGTCCATATATACATTTAAATTTAAAATATTTAAAACAAAAAGCTTGCCACCAAAATAGATCTACAAGCTAAAGGTAACCCACAAACTATGAGCTGTCAGCCCTCTACATCTGTGATTCAACTCTTGGATAAACAGTAATAAGAAAAAAGAATAAAAGGAGACTATTTCAACTTAAGCTGATATACAAGTTAAAAAAAAATTAAGCAAAAGAATAGCTCACATGGACTGACCAGAGTGGACAATTATACAAGCAGAGCATGAACAGAGGGTGGTATATTGGAAAGCACCAAAAAATTGAAAGGACCTAAGTGGTATGTGAGCAAAAAGCAAAATGAAGAGGAGGTTACAAGGCCTCAAAACTCATCCTCACCTAGAGCCCTGCACACCGTCATCCACCTTTAGCAAACCAGCATAGAAAACCACTATTCATGTTTAATAGTAATAGTATCTTCTCCAGACTATGCTGAACATTCAGCTTTTTGCTCATTGCTTTTCATGTATTATCTAACTTAATTCTCAAAATAACACCTTGAGTTAGGTCTCATTACTATCTTAATTTTTCAGCTGGAGAACAACTGGTTCAGGAATGTCAGTTGATGACCACAGACTCAGGCTGTTAACTTAGGGCTCTTCTCAGAGTCCCAACTCCCCACCCACTGCTCAGCCTTCCTTTGAGAACTGCCTCTGCTGATTGCACCTGTCCCTCCTCCTCCAGTCACCCCACTGCGCACACTATGGAAGTCTCAGCTACTTCTCTGAGCAACCTCAGCCCTCTACATCTGTGATTCAACTCTTGGATAAACAGTAATAAGAAAAAAGAATAAAAGGAGACTATTTCAACTTAAGCTGATATACAAGTTAAAAAAAAATTAAGCAAAAGAATAGCTCACATGGACTGACCAGAGTGGACAATTATACAAGCAGAGCATGAACAGAGGGTGGTATATTGGAAAGCACCAAAAAATTGAAAGGACCTAAGTGGTATGTGAGCAAAAAGCAAAATGAAGAGGAGGTTACAAGGCCTCAAAACTCATCCTCACCTAGAGCCCTGCACACCGTCATCCACCTTTAGCAAACCAGCATAGAAAACCACTATTCATGTTTAATAGTAATAGTATCTTCTCCAGACTATGCTGAACATTCAGCTTTTTGCTCATTGCTTTTCATGTATTATCTAACTTAATTCTCAAAATAACACCTTGAGTTAGGTCTCATTACTATCTTAATTTTTCAGCTGGAGAACAACTGGTTCAGGAATGTCAGTTGATGACCACAGACTCAGGCTGTTAACTTAGGGCTCTTCTCAGAGTCCCAACTCCCCACCCACTGCTCAGCCTTCCTTTGAGAACTGCCTCTGCTGATTGCACCTGTCCCTCCTCCTCCAGTCACCCCACTGCGCACACTATGGAAGTCTCAGCTACTTCTCTGAGCAACCTCAGCCTTCCTTTGAGAACTGCCTCTGCTGATTGCACCTGTCCCTCCTCCTCCAGTCACCCCACTGCGCACACTGTGGAAGTCTCAGCTACTTCTCTGAGCAACCTCTGAGTTTGGACCAATGAAGACAATAAGTAATTTAAACAGAGATAAGTTCAGTTTAATTTAAATTTAGTACAGACACTAATTTAAATTTAGTAAAACTTGAGAAATGCTTTATCTGAGAACAGAATTTGACTTGCCAATGAGTATCTGTGGAAATACAAATTACTCATCCTCTTGTGTCTATAGCTGGTCTTGGCACATAAACAACAAAGAAGGGTATGAATTTAACAGGCTAGGAAAATAGCTGTCAGAGTTATTAATTCCAACATGATCATGTTTTGACATATTCAAAATAATTAAAAACTGGAGAGATGATTCATTACTATCCCTCATTCAATACTTTAGAATTCTAGATGAATAATACAATAAATTTTGCTCTTAAGTCCACATTTTCAGTTCAGTTCAGTTCAGTCACTCAGCCATGTCCGACTCTTTGCGACCCCATGAATTGCAGCATGCCAGGCCTCCCTGTTCATCACCATCTCTCGGAGTTCACCCAGACTCACGTCCATCGAGCCAGTGATGCCATCCAGCCATCTCATCCTCGGTCGTCCCCTTCTCCTCCTGCCCCCAATCCCTCCCAGCATCAGAGTCTTTTCCAATGAGTCAACTCTTCACATCAGGTGGCCAAAGTACTGGAGTTTCAGCTTTAGCATCATTCCTTCCAAAGAAATCCCAGGGTTGATCTCCTTCAGAATGGACTGGTTGGATCTCCTTGCAGTCCAAGGGACTCTCAAGAGTCTTCTCCAACACCACAGTTCAAAAGCATCAGTTCTTCGGCGCTCAGCCTTCTTCACAGTCCAACTCTCCCCATACATGACCACAGGAAAAACCATAGCCTTGACTAGACGGACCTTAGTCTGCAAAGTAATGTCTCTGCTTTTGAAAATGCTATCTAGGTTGGACATAACTTTTCTTCCAAGGAGTAAGTGTCTTCTAATTTCATGGCTGCAGTCACCATCAGCAGTGATTTTGTGGAGATTCTTGAAGCACGTATCATTTCTGTAACGAAAAACAGTTCATAAGATATAAACATTTCAGTTTCGCTGTTACTGCAATCTTAACTAAATTTGACGCTGTATTCTTTTGTTTCTCTTTGCTCTGGACATCCGATTCTTAAGTAACCCGGATGGAGAACACGACAGAAGTGACACAGTTCATTCTCCTAGGACTAAGCAGCACCAAGAGCCTGCAAGGCCCCCTCTTTATGATATTTGTTCTCATTTACTTGGTCGATGTGGTTGGAAACACGGGCATCATCCTGTTGGTGCTCCTGGACTCGCATCTCCACACGCCCATGTACTTTTTCCTCAGTAACCTGTCTCTGGTGGACGTTGGTTACTCCACAGCTGTCACTCCCACCGTCCTGGCTGGACTCCTGAAAGGCGACGGGGTCATCTCCTATAATGCCTGTGCTGCCCAGATGTTCTTCTTTGCAGCCTTTGCCACTATGGAAAACTTCTTCTTGGCGGCAATGGCCTGTGACCGCTACGCAGCGGTGTGCACGCCCCTCCACTATACCACAGCTATGACGACGGGCGTGTGTGCTGGTCTGTCCGCAGGCTGCTGTGTCTGTGGCTTCCTGAATGCCTCCATCCATGTTGGAATCACCTTCAGCCTCTCTTTCTGTAGGGCCAATGTGGTCCACCACTTTTTCTGTGATATTCCAGCAGTCATGGTTCTCTCTTGCTCAGATAGGTATGTTGGTGAGACGGTTCTTGTTTATGTAGCCAGTTTCAACATCTTCTCTGCTCTCCTGGTTATCTTAATATCCTACATATTCATACTTATCACCGTTCTGAAGATGCCCTCTTCTGCAGGATACCAGAAGGCTTTATCCACCTGTGCCTCCCACCTCACAGCAGTCTCCATCTTCTATGGTACGGTCATCACGATGTACTTACAGCCCAGCTCCAGTCATTCCATGGACACAGACAAAATTGTGTCTGTGTTCTATACCATGATCATCCCCATGCTGAACCCTTTGGTCTATAGTCTGAGGAACAAGGAGGTCAAGAGTGCTTTCAAGAAGATGATTGCAAAGGCAAGATTGTCTCTAAGGTTGTCATTTTAACATTTTAGAATACATAATGATCCAGTTTACTCTGCTCAGATTTTTCCCATGCTCTGAGTCACATGCAGAAATTAAGTCCTGAATAACACCCTTATTTTTTTCTAAAGTATATTGTCTAGAATAAGGAAACGTTGTGTTCAGAAATCTAACAGCTAAATGAGGATAGCCAAAGAGGAGCATAAAATATTTTGGTTCTGCTTGTCAAAAGGCTTGCTAAGGACCTTCACATATTCCACATGCATTTTACCGACCACATGCACTACAGCATACAGGTAAAGCAGGGAAACAAGCAGCCTATGAATAGAAGTGCATGCCTGTGCCCTGCAGACCCACATACATGCAGGAGAAGAAAATTAGTGAAAGGTTGTTGTTGAATTACAACATGGAACAACAGACTGGTTCCAAATAGGAAAAGGAGTACGTCAAGGCTGTATATTGTCACCCTGCTTATTTAACTTATATGCAGAGTACATCATGAGAAACGCTGGGCTGGAAGAAGCACTGGCTGGAATCAAGATTGCTGGGAGAAATATCAATAATCTCAGATGTGCAGATGACACCACCCTTATGGCAGAAAGTGAAGAGGAACTCAAAAGCCTCTTGACGAAAGCAAAAGAGGAGAGTGAAAAAGTTGGCTGAAAGCTCAACATTCAGAAAACGAAGATCATGGCATTGGTCCCATCACTTCATTTGAAATAGATGGGGAAACAGTGGAAACAGTGTTAGACTTTATTTTTGGGGGCTCCAAAATCACTGCAGATGGTGATTGCAGCCATGAAATTAAAAGATGCTTACTCCTTGGAAGAAAAGTTATGACCAACCTAGATAATATATTCAAAAGCAGAGACATTACTTTGCTGACTAAGATCCGTCTAGTCAAGGCTATGGTTTTTCCAGTGGTCATGTATGGATGTGAGAGTTAGACTGTGAAGACAGCTAGGCACCAAAGAATTGATGCTTTTGAACTGTGGTGTTGGAGAAGACTCTTGAGAGTCCCTTGGACTGCACGGAGATCCAACAAGTCCATTCTGAAGGAGATCAGCCCTGGGATTTCTTTGGAAGGAATGATGCTAAAGCTGAAACTCCAGTACTTTGGCCACCTCATGCAAAGAGTTGACTCATTGGAAAAGACTCTGATGCTGCGAGGGATTTGGGGCAGGAGGAGAAGGGGACGACCGAGGATGAGATGGCTGGATGGCATCACGGACTCAATGGACGTGAGTCTGTGTGAACTCCAGGAGATGGTGATGGACAGGGAGGCCTGGCATGCTGTGATTCATGGGGTCACAGAGTCGGACACGGCTGAGCAACTGAACTGAACTGCCTTCTAATGGAGAAGGATAAGAGATTTATGGAAGCTTCCTGATGAAAGAGACTGACTGAGGGGGAAACTGGGTCTTGTTCTGATGGGTTGGGCCCATGTTCAGTAACTCTTTAATCCAATTTTCTGTTGATGGGTTCCCTCCCTGTTATTTACCTGGGGCCAAACTATGGAGAAGGAAATGGCAACCCACTCCAGTATTCTTGCCTAGAGAATGCCATGGATGGAGAGGCTCGGTGGGCTACAGTCCACGGGTCACAAAGAGTCAGACACGACTGAGCGACTTCACTTTCACTTCACTAAACTATGGTGGAAGTAATGAAGATAACGGCAACCTCCTTCAAAGGGTCCCATGCATACACTGCTACACTCAGTGTCCCCAACCCTGCAGCAGGCCACCACAAACCCACACCTCTGCTGGAGACTCCTGGACACTCATGGGCAAGTCTGGGTCACTGCTCCTTTCTCTGGGTCCTGTACCCACAAGTTTCTATTGATGCCCTCCAAGAGTCTGTTTCCCCAGTCCTGTGTAAGTTCTGGCAGCTCTATAGTGGGGTTACCGGTGACCTCCTCCAAGAGGGCTTATGCCATACCCAGGTCTGCTGCACCCAGAGCCCCTGCCCCTGCCACAGTCCACTGATGACCTGTATCTCTACAGAAAACACTCAAACACAGTTTTGTCCTCAGTCTCTGTGGGGTCTCTGGGTCCTGCTGCACACCAGGTTTGTTAGCTCTCTGAGCTTCTCTGGCAGGTATGGGGTTTGATTATAAATGCAATTTTGCCTCTCCTACCATCTTCCTGAGGCTTCTCCTGTGCCCTTGGACATGGGATATCTCCTCAAAATCTCTCCAGCGCTGCACAGCTGCTGCTCCAGTGCCTACCATCTTGCTGGGACTTCTAACAAGAGTTAGATGCTGAAAATAACAGAACCAAAAATGTGAAATTGGTTTAGTGTATGTATCCAGTCAAAAATATCTAAAGTCTTTTGTTTGTTTGTTTTTGTGCCTTAATGAGACCCTGACTGATGTAATACTTGGGTCTAAGAGCTATCCCAGGAAACCAAACCTTGATGATTGAAATTTGGGACCTTTTGTCTAATTGGATTTCAAAGCATTCAATTACAAATAGAGGCTTCTGAGGTGGCTCAGCAGTAAAGAATCTGCCTGCCAAGCAGGAGACCCAGGTTCAATCT
This sequence comes from Cephalophus harveyi, assembly GCA_006410635.1. Taxonomy (NCBI): domain Eukaryota; kingdom Metazoa; phylum Chordata; class Mammalia; order Artiodactyla; family Bovidae; genus Cephalophus; species Cephalophus harveyi. Next base: position 151,874 of record SJYT01053739.1, read on the forward strand.
CTGGGTAGGAAAGATCCCCTGGAGAAGGAAATGGGAACCCACTGCAATATTTTTGCCTGGGAAAATTCATGGACAGAGGAGCATGGCAGGCTACAGTCGGAGTGGCAAGGAGTCGGACATTACTTAGCAACTAAATAGCAGGGGCAGCAACATTACAAATGCAAAATATGATAATGGCATCATATGGCATTTTGTGGCAAAAAAAATCATTATCTGTGACTATCAGAGATGAAGTGCCTATTGCTAGCAGAGCTTTGGTAAATAAGGTGGTTGCCACAATGGTGAAAATGAATTCCTTGAACATTCAAGTGACATGGTTGCTTCTGTCTTCACTAGAGAGTTCTCAGGAAGAACATGATAAACTCAAGGCTTTACCTTCTCAGTTTAAGTCAGAGAACCAGAGAGTTTCTATGATGGATTAAGGAAGTGGTTTGCAAGTTTTTCTGTAAAGGTCCCAGTGACAAACATTTTAGGCTTCAAGGACTGTGTGGTGGACTGTCATAGCTGCTCAACCCTGCTATTATGATATGGAAGCATGAGTGTGGTGGTTAAACTTTATTTACAAAAACAGGTGGCAGAGAGATGATATATTGAATCATAATATAAAGTTTAAAATAAGATGTGAGTTTGAACTCTTGCTTTATGGACCCAGCATGTTTCCCGCATCAGAGTACTCTGCAGCCTTGTTAACATGGGGCCTTGTGAAATTCAATCATCACGCTTGCTCTAGAACTTTCCAAAGGACCCTATGACAAAGGAAAGTGCCAGGTTATCAAAAGTATCCTTATGAGAGGAAATTTACACCATACTGGTTACAGCAGAGGGATTTCTGAGGGAGTTTTGGCCTCTGGGGATTAGAGATCAGAGAAGACTTTTTTTAGAACTGACATTTTAACTTAACTCCGAGAGATGAGTAGAAAATGAGTGCATGCTCAGTCACTCTGTCCTGTCCGACGCTCTGAGACCCCGTGGATTGTATCCCGCCAGGCTCCTCTGTCTATGGGATTTTCCAGGCAAGAAGACTGGAGTGGGTTGCCATTTCCCCCTCCAGGGCATCTTCCTGACCCAAGGATGGAACCTGGGTCTCCTGAATTGGCAGGCAGATTCCTTTTTTTTAAACCACTGAACCACCTGGAGCAGAAATTACTTGGGGTGAAAAATAGCATGTGTGAAAGCCATGAAGGATGAAAGAGCCAGGAGTGTTGAATGAACTGAAGGTTATTTGGAGAGCTGAACTGTTTATTTGATTTATGTTGCACTTCAGGCACTTTGGTCAGGATACCAAGAACTTGTGTAGCACTTAATATTAATCATATATGTATTCCCACATGGCGCTAATAGTAAAGAACCCACCTGCCAGTCAAGGAGACACAAGAGACTTGGTTTCCATCCTTGGGTCAGGAAGATCCCCTGGAGAAGGAAATGGCAACCCACTCCTGTATTCTTGCCTGGAGAATCCCATGGACAGAGGAGCCTGGTGGGTTACGGTCCACAGGGTCACAAAGAGTTGGACACACTGAAGCAATTTAGCAAGCATGCACACACGCACATGTGTATATATACATATATATGTGTGTATATGTGTATATATATATACACTTATGAATTTGCTTGCAATGCAGGAGATCCTGGTTCAATTTCTGGGCCTGGAAGATGCCCTGAAGAAGGGATAGACTACCCATTCCAGTATTCATGAGCTTCCCTGGTGGCTCAGATGGTAAAGAATCTGCCTCCAATGCAGGAAACCTGGGTTTGATCCCTGGGTTGGGAAGATCCCCTGGAGAAGGTCACAGGCAACCCACTCCAGTATTCTTGCCTGGAGAATCCCCATGGGGTCGCAAAGAGTGGGACACAATTGAGCGACTAAACACAGACAGAACAGTATATGTATGCATATAAGCATACATACATACTTCACTTTAATTATACTTCTCTTTATTCAGTTCATTGTTTTTCATTAATTATGGACAGGAGCCTATCAGACATTTGCTACCCTACAATGAAGTACTTAGGATGTACTCTGGTTGGTCAGAAGTTAAATATTTATAATAGTCCATGAAATGATAAAGATATTTTTCATTTGTACTTTGGTTAATGTGCATTATTTCTTTATCATTATGCTTGAATCTTGTGTAAACTTATTAATTATTATGTACACTTATTAATTAAAACAATATGAGTTTCATTGACTAAGTATAGTCTAACATAATTATTACTGAGCCAGATACCTCTCAACAATACAATGGATGTTTCTCCATCTATTAGTGTCCACTTGATTTCTTTCACCAGTGTTTTATAGTTTTCTATATATAGGTCTTTAGTTTCTTTAGGTAGATATATTCCTAAGCATTTTATTCTTTTCGTTGCAATGGTGAATGGAATTGTTTCCTTAATTTCTCTTTCTATTTTCTCATTATTAGTGTATAGGAATGCAAGGGATTTCTGTGTGTTCATTTTATGTCCTGCAAATTTTCTATATTCATTGATTAGCTCTAGTAATTTTCTGGTGGAGTCTTTAGGGTTTTCTATGTAGACGATCATGTCATCTGCAAACAGTGAGAGTTTTACTTCTTCTTTTCAAATTTGGATTCCTTTTATTTCTTTTTCTGCTCTGATTGCTGTGGTCAAAACTTCCAAAACCATGTTGAATACTAGTGGTGAAAGTGGGCATCGTTGTCTTGTTCCTGACTTTAGGGGAAATGCTTTCAATTTTTCACCATTGAGGATAATGTTTGCTGTGGGTCTGTCATATATAGCTTTTATTATGTTGAGGTATGTTCCTTCTATTCCTGCTTTCTGGAGAGTTTTTAAGCAAATAAAGACCACAATGAGATACCATTTCACACCAGTCAGAATGGCTGCGATCCAAAAGTCTACAAGCAATAAATGCTGGAGAGGGTGTGGAGAAAAGGGAACCCTCTTACACTGCTGGTGGGAATGCAAACTAGTACAGCCACTATGGAAAACAGTGTGGAGATCCCTTAAAAAACTGGAAATAGAACTGCCTTATGACCCAGCAATCCCACTGCTGGGCATACACACCAAGGAAACCAGAATTGAAAGAGACAATATGTACCCCAATATTCATCGCAGCACTGTTTATAATAGCCAGGACATGGAAGCAACCTAGATGTCCATCAGCAGACAAATGGATAAGAAAGCTGTGGTACATATACACAGTGGAGTATTACTCAGCCATTAAAAAGAATGCATTTGAATCAGTTCTAATGAGGTGGATGAAACTGGAGCCTATTATACAGAGTGAAGTAAGCCAGAAAGAAAAACACCAATACAGTATACTAACACATATATATGGAATTTAGAAAGATGGTAATGATAACCCTGTATGCGAGACAGCAAAAGAGACACAGATGCATAGAACAGTCTTTTGGACTCTGTGGGAGAGGGCGAGGGTGGGATGATTTGGGAGAATGGCATTGAAACATGTATAATATCATATAAGGAACGAATCGCCAGTCTAGGTTAGATGCATGATACTGGATGCTTGGGGCTGGTGCACTGGCACTACCCAGAGGGATGGTACAGGGAGGGAAGTGGGAGGGGGGTTCAGGATGGGGAACACGTGTACACCTGTGGCAAATTCATGTTGATGTATGGCAAAACAAATACAATATTGTAAAGTAATTAACCTCCAATTAAAATAAATAAATATGTATTAAAAATACAAGATATGCTTATCAGTGCAAATATCTAAATGATAAATGCATGCTTAGCTTTTTAGTACTTTCCACATGCTATTTTAAGCAATTTATATGTGTTTTCTTCTTTTATTTTCAAAACAACCTAATAAGGAAGGTACAATTTTTATCCCCATTTCCCAGATGAAAGTAAGAGGGACACAGAGATGTCAGACATCATCTTGAAGTTCACACAACTCTAATTAGTCACAGAGCTAGGTCTCATTCTCATACTACATCTGTAGTCATTTGATAAACTTTTAACTTCTTATTGGGCTATAATTGCATTTTATGATTTTATAGCTAGGCTTTGGCAAATCAGATTAATTACCTTTAGAATAATTGTTCTCCATGTCTTTCTCATGAAAACCACCCACAAATAATTGATCCTGCTTCTCCCATTCTTATTTATCTAGAACTTGTGAATTGTTTCCACTTCTTTCTTTTTATACCTATTTTGTGTGTATAAAATATTTGGTCAAATAGAGTAATATGTCCCATTAGGCCTATTTGAATTTGCTTCAAATCTAATAGGTTGCAAGATGAATATAAAAATGTGCATATTAACTCTGAAAAAAAAGGAGTTAAGATTTAACATAGGTCACTCAAGGAACCAAGAGCAGAGCTCAGGTAGATAGTTCATGGCTTTTTTCAAGACTGTGAAATGCATTCTTTTACATATGGTCATATCCTCAGTAGGGACTCAGTAAACTAAGTGGCTGTGACTTGCCAAATATATCAAATCCCTAACTAACTTTATATACTTAAACACCTTCTCTCCTACAACTTCTCTTTCTTCAGTATTCCTTAATTTACAGAACTGCCCTATGCTACAAATATGGCAGCGTTCTTGACATTCTTCTCCTTGAGGGCATACCACAGAAAATGAAGAATAGATTATTGACCTTTGCCCCATCCTAACAAAAGGCTCACACCTGCTCAACCTGTTTACATTTTGGGAAAGAAAAAAATGTTTATCATACTTAGAGATTTTATTGGGTTCTACCCAACAAGAAAGTGACTGTGATTATCTATAATGATATAAAACAATTGATAATAAAATGCTCTAATATATAAATACTTGGTTACTTGCTTTGAAGATTTCTTCAGTTATAAATCACTATTTTGGAATGTATGCATGTGTGCTTGTGTGTGTATGCAAGTATTTGCTGAGTCAAAATTTGTTTTAAAAATGGCTACAGGGACTTCCCTGGTGGTCTAGTGGTTAAGACTCCATGCTTCCACTGAAGGGGGTATGGGGTTTGATCACTGGTTAGGGAAATAAGATTTTTTATTGCATAGTGTTGCAATAAAAATAAATACAAAGCATACAAGAAAGTTCATCATAACATTATGAAAACATAGGTACAAATTACTAGAAAATTTTTGGATGGAGGTTAAGGGAAATAATGGAATTAAAACCAATATATGCAATGATTCAAATGCATAGGTGTCTTTATGAGAGGAATCTTGCAAAATCCAGAAAAGTTACCATGGCACAAAAATTAGTCACATGAACTTTTTTGGATAAAATTTTTAGTCTCAGTGACTCCAGTATAAATTTATTTGAATCTTCTGGCACTGTTAGCCAGCTTTTGAAAGACAAATATATTACCAATGTGATAGATATTTCATTTGTATACAAACTATTAAAAATATTTGAGTTCTTCTCAAAGTTTCCTGTAACAAAAGTTAATGATGCTATGATCATAAGAAAAGAAATAATGAATGTTTAAAAAGCAGTTTGGAATAAATGCTCAAAACTACCTTCATGTATTATCTGTCATGGTTTATACCTATAAATAGTAAAAGATTCTATTTCAGCCATTCTGTGATATTGTTTTTTTTATATATTTTCTGCTATGTCATTTTCCCACTCTCCTTTTTTATCCTCTTCTATCTTCTTCTGTTTCTCTCTTCTCACTTTTTTTCTTTTTCCAGAAAATTTATGCTGAAATGATGATTTTAATACAGGAGATTTCCTGGGCCTACCAGGAATGCCAAAAGGCAAAAAAGAAAAAGGTACATCTTGAATTTCAAACACCAATGTACATTGAACTCATTTTTGGTATGAAATCTTATGTTGAAAAAATAGAAATATTTTTTGCGCCATATAGAATGATTTTGTTACACTATTTCCTGTGTACTTATTACCATAAGGATGATGAAAATGCCTCTAATGATAAAATAAATGGGAAAAAATTATTGTAGCTGCTAGGGCTGGCTGCTTATGCCTTAGCATAAGGCAAGTGAATATCTATAGTAACTTAGAGGAAACTGGGACTCTCTCACTTTTTTCTATCTTTTCTCAGGAGTATCTATATTCTTTAATACCTAAGACTGACTTTCTCCAAAGATGACAGACCAATATCATCAAAAATTACCATATGTAAACTATATGACCAGTGCAAGTTTGATGTATGAAGCAGGGCATCCAAAGCAGGTGCTCTGAGACAACCCAGATGGAAGAGGGGTTCAGGATGGGGGGGACACATGGATATCTGTTGATTCATGTTGATGTATAGCAAAAGCCATCACAATATTGTAAAGTGACTATCCTTGAATTAAAACAAACTAATTTTAATAAAAGAAAGTAATACATTATCTTACCATAACACTTAATTTAAAAGAAAATCTGGGCCTATTTAGGGACTTTGGCTACCAGAGAGGGCTCTAGTCTTTCTTTTGAGAGCTCCAATTCAAATGTTACATTATGTTTCAATTGAGTCAGGTAACTATCACATGACCAAAGGAGTTAGAATTACAAATCATAGAGAAGACTCTCAGAGTACCTTGCCTGTGTCTCAGGGTCTGGGGCAGAGAAAGAGGAATTGCTGCGAGCTTGTAACATAGATGGTAACTCACTCTAGTATTATTGCCTGGAAAATCCCATGGATGGAAGAATGTGGTATGCTACAGTCCATGGCGTTGCAAAGAGTGGGAGATCACCAATCGACTTTATTTCTTTTTTCTTTTCTTGTAGCAGAGAATAAACCTGGTTCATACTGGATCTATTCTTCAGCTCTAAACTTTGTGCTTGATTGCCTATGCTTAGTCATGCTGACTCTGCACCTTTGTTAAGGAATGTTGCCTATGGCTTAAAATAAACGTAATAGCCCTTTCTCAAAGTTCTGCTGCCCAGGCTTGAGGGGTAGTACTTTTCATTCATATAGAGATAAAAAGTTGCCAAACAGAGAATAACATTTGTCTTGGTGGTTGTTTATATGAATGTCTTGAACAAACCTCCATGGACAGTTGCAAGAACCAAGGACTATCACATCCCCTCCAGGGTCTTGCTGGCACACCCTCTCCTTTTAGTTTAAAAGAAGCCTGAGTTCTAACTTGGGTAAGATGGTTCTTTGGGACACTACACTAGTTTGCCTTCTTCTCTGTCCTCTGACTTCTGAAATTAAGTCACTATTCCTTGCCCCCAAATCTAGTCTCTTGATTTATTGCCCTGTCATGCTCCAAGTTGGTAGGAGCATGGACTAGATAACAAGTGTTGAGATACTACTCTCTTGGGACACCACAACATTCCTCTTCTTTGCTTTCTTAATTATAATTCATGTCTTTTCTGGCCTACTTTTCAAGAAGGTTGTGAGTAGTGGTATTTTGTGAATCCTTCAACATTTTTGAAGGTCCTTCAACTACCTCAGCACAAAATTTGCTGCTTACTGCTCTGAAAGTTCTAGTAGGTTCACACTATGAGAATGTGTGCTTGCTTCTCAGACAAGATTTAAGATACTGTCCTCAGTCTCATCTTTTCTTACAGAAATTTAAGTTTCTGACATATTAATGGTATTATTTTCCACTTTTCATCAGCAACATAAAAATTCTTTTTGAAAAGAAATTTTCTAGTTTTTAGGCCATTCAATAAAAATACATGTCATCATAGAGGTAAATCCATGTATTTTAATCATTTATATTTATACATTAGATGACTTTACGGAGAAGGCAATAGCAAGCCACTCCAGTACTCTTGCCTAGAAAATCCCATGGATGGAGGAGCCTGGTAGGCTGCAGTCCATGGGGTCGCTAGAAGTCGGATGCGACTGAGCGACTTCACTTTCACTTTTCGCTTTCATACAATGGAGAAGGAAATGGCAACCCACTCCAGTGTTCTTGCCTGGAGAATCCCAGGGACAGGGGAGCCTGTTGGGCTCCTGTCTATGGGGTCGCACAGAGTCGGACACGACTGAAGCGACTTAGCAGCAGCAGCAGCAGATGACTTTAATATGAACAGAAAATACTAGAGGGATTTTGATGCTTTTTGCCCAAATTAAGGGGTTTTTCTGTTAGATTTTTTATTGATTAATATTTATGTTAAAATGCTTATGTTTAGTCTTACCACACCATCTTGTTATATAATTTCTGACTTTTGTTCTTGCTCTATTTCTTCATTATACTCTCTATTTTGATACATGGATTCTGTTTATCCTAGTGAATTTTATTGTTTCACAGCAGCTATTTGGGAATTATGTGTTCTGTCTTTTTCTCTTCCAGTGGATTTTCTTCAGGTTAAAAAATGTGTGTGTTTTATTCAACTAATAATTGAAAACTAAAACACAGCCTACTATGATCAAGATGTATAAGTCATTTGCCTGTATTAGTTGAAATCCTTTGAGCAAATGTGATAGAAACAGCTCAAACACCATTTACTTGGAAAAAGAGTTACTCAATTGGTCACGTCGTTAAACTTTGTGAAAGGTTGAAGAAAACTATTAATAGCTTAGAAATAACTTTAACTAGGGACCTACACACTGTCAGAATCCTTTCTTGTTTCTTTTTCTTTCTAAATGCTGACATTTTTTCATGATAGATATCCCTATTTGTTTGCAACTAATATTTTTAAGTGGCTATGATTCTAATCCTTAGGGTATCATGCCTATAAGAAAAAGGAACCTTATCCATTAAATTTAGAAAAAATATCAAGAAATTATTCTTTTTGGCCGCAATTAGATCATGCACCCTTCCCAGTAACTAGAGACACAAGTTTCCTAAGACTGCAAGGCTGTCTATCGTAAATTACAAGAAGGGCATAGACATAAAACCAGAGAAAGGGCTATTTTCTTCATGATAAATGCCTAACAACTTTCCTAACGACACAGCTGATAGTCACAGAATGGGATTTGGACATGGTAATTATGACTGCAAAGTCTATAATCTTTCAAAAAAACTACATTGGCCATCCTCAAAATTGTGATCTTTTCTTACATAATAATTGATGTGCTTATCTTCTACCACATCTCAACTTAGAACTGCTTGAGGGCCAGATATATGTTTGATTTCTTTTAAAAACTTACTGCCATGCTACAAAATACTTTGCATAGAGAGTCAGTGTACATATTTGGAATTGACCAACAGCATTGGAAAAGACCCTGATGCTGGAAAAGACTGAAGACAGGAGGAGAAAGGGATGACAGAGGATGAGATGGTTGGATGGCATCACCGACTTGAACATGAGTTTGAGTAAGCTCCAGGGAGTTGGTGATGGACAGGGAAGCCTGGCATGCTGCAGTTCATGGGGTTGCAAAGGGTCAGACATGACTGAGCAACTGAACTGAACTGACTAGCATAACTGTAAAACTTATTTCTTTGGTGTATCCGTAAATTTTCTTATTCATTTTATGCAAGTTCTAACGTATTTCTTAAATAAGGGAAGAGTAAAAAAAATAATAGAGAAAATGTGTTTGTTCCTGGGTTCAAGTTCAGTAATAATTTGAATACAGTCCACACACAGAATAAAATATGCCAATTAAAAAAAATTTTTCTCAAAACACACCTAAAAATCATTAATATCCTTTGTTCGAACATCCATTTTAAAATAATTTAACATGTGTATGACATATGCATTAATACACAGTAGGACAAGTTTATTTTTTTTCTTACTACTCCAGATTCAAGTTACAGCTATGAAATCTTAGAAATATAAAACTTCTTATTTCCACTAAATGGTGGTGGAAATGTTCCTAAAATTAATATGTTTTGATATAGAATATCTGTACCTAACATATCTCCATTACAGTTTCCAAGCATAGATATAAATCCCACCAAATAAATATTTCTTGGCATATTTCCTCAGTTTACATTAATCTGCAAAACAACGATTTTTATGCATGTGTGTTTGGCTGCTTTTATTTCAAAGGTCACCATACTTCCATGTAGCATGGGCCAGATTTTCGGTCATTGTTAAATCTGTTTGAATATATCATGGCATCGCCTGCAAAGATTTACTTTTGTGAAAGCCTCTGAACTCTTAACACTGGTACTGGAAGCTTTATGCAGTACACAGGAGGGGGGATCTCCTGCCACGCCAATTGCCAGCTTCACCGCAGCTGTGACACAAAATCTGAAAGCTTGTGTTGGAACAGCAGCAATCAGCACAGATGTTGGAAATGATAGAAAGCACTTTTCAGTCACCCTTATGGAGATGACAACACACACACACACACACACAAGCTTGCAGAAGAAGCTGTTTCTTCCGATGATCCCCATCCTATGGAGGTTGGTTACTTAAGAATTAGAGGAGTCTTTGTCATTACTGGACTCCTTCCTGCCTTTGCAAGGACTGATGACTTGGAAAATCCAAATTGCTTGTTTTGTATCTTCCAAGTCTACAGCTGAGGTTGGGCATGCTTTCAAGATGAGCTACCTGAACAAATAGAACCGCAGGCACTGATCCAACATTTCCCAGGGTGCACTGCAGTCTATTTAACAAAGTGAGCTTCTTAGCATACAGTGAATGGCAGGGCATCTTATTTACCTTCACTTCGGCTTGTATGTTTTATGCACCCAGAATAGACAAAAGGCAATATGACTACTAGGATCTGATTCACATTAATTTGTAGCAGATGGGAGAACCCGTGTTCTTCCAAGATGTTTGTGGTAAAGCAACCCTTACTGTAGAAGAAAAAAAAAAGAAATATGGTATTCAGCTGTTTGCTAAATTGGTCATTTATATTAATGTATTTTAGAAGCAATTATTTTATCCAGTGACTTTAATATAGTGGGTGTATGGGATTAGCGTGGTGTTACATTCAGCTGGCCTGAATTAAAGCTGTGCAAAACCAGTAAAAATTTGATGTAATTGGCAAAATGTCTTTTCTCCCCTTTGAATAAGGTTTTGAAACCTACCATGTCTTTGTATTTGCTCCAAATGGCCTAGGAACTATACATTTTAGAAATGTTCATGCTGAAACATTAGTGCTTATGAAACTGGAGTGACTTCCTCAAGGGCCCCTCTGATGTCTTTCAAATTTTTTTTTTGCCTCAGCTTTTTGTCCTGTAACTTGCTTGGCTCAAGAATCTCTAGGGCATCTGGTTGGCATTGCTCTAATTACACAAAAACCATAGATGTATGAGTTAGTAGCATTTGCTACTAATCCTGACCATTCAGACATAGCATTAAGTCAGTATGCTAAAAGATACCCTAATCCTGCACTATAGCCACCAAATATATATGAAACAGTTAGTTGGAAAAGTCTCTGCCCATTAAGTGATCATAAGCAACACAGACACTGAATTTATTTAGCTATTCTCTCTAAAATAGAGGGAATTTTTAGTGTAAATTATTACTGAAGAATCATCAAAAGTATATTTATTCTTAAATATTCACATCACGACCGCATTGTTAAAGCTTTCTTATATGATTATTTTTTCTATTTTTGAGTAAGACCAAAACTAACTCTCATGTTCTTTACATCAAACCAGCAACCATTATTTAAACATGGAAGTCATGAAGTAGTCCATTTGTTTTTAGAATTCACAGTCTCTCCATAATTAAAAAAAAAAAAAAGATTCATTTTCCTTAGGGGCAATTTAGTACCTCATAAAAATTTTAAAATACATATATTTCTTAGGCAATGAAGTGTTCTCCTCCTGAGTGAACTGATACTGATCACCTTTATAACACCAAGTGTGCAAAAGACCCATAATTATCATAACAAGCAATTTCTACATCTAGTATCACATTTATTCTCAGAAAGCCCAGATGATGTTGACTATCTTATCTTTCTTTTGTAAATGTGTCCATCTACAACTCAATGTAGAGTTGATGTTCAACAAGTTGACATCCCTGAAAGATGCTGGTATTCTGCAGATTCTTGCATTTTGTATATTGGTGTGCTCAAGAATTTAATCTTTGAGTACCTCTCTACGTAAAATGGCTACCTTTGGGGTTTTGTGCATTCACTTGAAGCCATATGATCCTATCAATCTTTTGTTCTTGAAACATCTTCTTTGGGATGCAGTAACATCTGCTCACCTGATCAGATACTCTCCTCTCTTTATTTGCCCCTTCTCACTTTGCTTTCCAAATTTCTCTTCTTCGACTTTCCCATATGAAATGGTCCTACATGTCTTGTCATTGTCCTCTCCTTGGCATATCTTCTCTACAACATGGCATCTGAAAGTGAAAGTGAAGTCATTCAGTTGTGTCTGAATCTTTGCGACCCCATGGACTGTAGGCTACCAGGATTGTCCGTCCATGGGACTTTCCAGGCAAGTGTACTGGAGTGGGTTGCCAGTTCCCTCTCCAGGGGATCCTCCCAACCCAGGAATCAAACCCCGGGTTTCCCACATTGTAAGCAGACGCTTTGCCATCTGAGCCACCAGGGAAATCCATGGCTTCTGCAGCTCTCTATATGCCAAAGAATCTCAATTCCATACTGATGGGTCATCATTTTTAGCCTGAATCATTGTAATAAACTGCTATTTGATGAACCTACATCACTTTTGATCTGATACAAACAATTCAGCTCCTGAGATAAAAGTGATTTTTCAAAACTGAATTCTGACTATGTTAGTCTATGCCTAAAGTCCTTAAATGAATTCTCATTGATCGTATATGAAAATGTAAATTTCCCAGCTATTCTTTGGAAATATTTCCAGGGACAAAAGAAATTGCATCTACACACTAAGGATTCAAATTTTTGGAAGAGATAGATAAGAAAATGTACTATTAAAAATAAAAGAAGGAATAAAGTCCTTGAGGTCAAGACCAGAGAGTGTATTTCACTTCAAGCCTAACTGGAGGACTAGCTTTTAACACAAGAGTCTCAAGTCCTCTACAAGCTGTATGAAGTATGAGGTGAGTGAGAGGACTATAGGAAGTTTAAGAAGTTGCAATAGACAAATATAATATCATATCACTTATATGTGGAATATAAAAAAATAATACACATGAACTTATTCAGAAAACAGAAGCAGACTCCCAGACTTAGAAAACAAATTATGATTGCCAAAGAGGACAAGTGAGAGGAATGAAGTAAGAATTTGAGATTAATATATGCATACTACTAAATATATAAAATAGATAATCAACAAGAACCTACTGTACAGAACAGGGACCCCTACTCTATATTCCTTGATAATCTATATGGCAAAAGAATTTGAAAAATAATAGATGCATGTATATGCATAACTGAATCACTTTGCTGAATATCTAAAACTAACACAACGTCATAGATCAGTCAACTACAGTTCAGTTCAGTTCACTTCACTTCACTCAGTTGTGTCCGACTCTTTGCGGCCCCATGAATTGCAGCACGCCAGGCCTCCCTGTTCATTACCATCTCTCGGAGTTCACTCAGACTCACATCCATTGAGTCAGTGATACCATCCAGCCATCTCATCCTCGGTTGTCCCCTTCTCCTCCTGCCCCCAATCCCTCCCAGCATCAAGGTCTTTTCCAATGAGTCAACTCTTCACATGAGATGGCCAAAGTACTGGAGTTTCAGCTTTAGCATCATTCCTTCCAAAGAAATCCCAGGGTTGATCTCCTTCAGAATGGATTGGTTGGATCTCCTTGCAGTCCAAGGGACTCTCAAGAGTCTTCTCCAACACCACAGTTCAAAAGCATCAGTTCTTCGGTGCTCAGCTTTCTTCACAGTCCAACTCTCACATCCATACATGACCACTGGAAAAACCATAGCCTTGACTAGACGGACCTTAGTCGGTAAAATAATGTCTCTGCTTTTCAACCTGCTATCTAGGTTGGTCATAACTTTTCTTCCAAGTAGTAAGCGTCTTTTAATTTCATGGCTGCAGTCACCATCTGCAGTGATGTAGGAGCTCCAAAAAATAAAGTCTGACACTGTTTCCACTGTTTCCCCATCTATTTGCCATGAAATGCCATGAACTGAATGACCACAGAATGGTCAATGTTGAGTTCTTTGGCAAATTCTTGTGTAGTTTAAAAAGGATCAGCTTTGATGATTGCTCTCAATTGGTCATTGTCAACCTCTGATGGCCAGTTACTGATTTCCCCATCTTCAAGGCTCTTGTCTCCTTTGTAAACTTCTTGAACCACCACTGCACTGTACATTCGTTAGCAGTTCCTGGGCCAAATGCGGTGTTGATGTTGCAAGTTGCCTCTGCTGCTTTACCACTCGTTTTGAACTTGAATAAGAAAATGTCTCAAATTTGCTTTTTAACATTATTTCCATAGTCTAAAATAAATATAAAATGCACAGCAAGTAATAAGTCACCAGCAAAAAAAAAGCAGGAAGCAAGAAATATGCATCAAAATGATGCATAACATAACCACATGTATTTAAGAATTCCAATATCAAATGGCAAATTTCAGCAGTGCAAAAAGACAGAAATTATATTTGTATCAATCTAATAATTAATAGTTATCACCAAATTAATAATAACTATCAGAGGAAAAATGACCTATCTACAGAAATGTAATTGAGCTTTTGGATTTCTAAGCTATGTGGAAAGAAACTCAATGGGAAACTTTTAGACTTGGTTGTGTGATTTTTCTCCAGCTACAGTTAGGCACTTGGGTGCAGGCGACAAAAAAGCAGATAGCTGAATTAGTCCAGGATACATTTTGAAAACACAATGTGATAAATCCTCTGCCTAGAGGCAAAAGACGGCCAAGTAATTCAGATTGCTGGGGATCAAAGAGGTCTTTCAAAACTCCTTTGGGGAGTTTTTTTGGTAAAGGAGAGTTTGAAGGAAAAGTATAATGGGGCATTTCAAGCAAAGGAATGCACATGTGGCCAGATTCAGGCACACAAAGGAGCTTGACATGGTCCATGATATGTAAGGAAGAAATCTGGGATGCTTGGAGCACCATCATAAACTGGTGGAAAGCTATGAGTGCAGTGGCCAGATCCTAAAGGACTTTTAAGAATGTGTTATGGAGATTATACTGATACCGAAGATACGGGATGCTATTAAAGGATTTAAACAGAAGAGTGATGCTTAGAATTGCTCTGGCAGTGGGATATAGAATGAATTTGAGTGCAGGAAGCACGTAAATGGCATAACTTCGGTTGTCCAATTAGGGGAAAAAAATGAGAGGAATTGAACTAAGGTGATGATGATAGATACTATGATGATGATGATGATGAATTGGATTATACTGAAAAATTCTCAGAGAGATTAAATGATTTCTGTAAGATCCCACAAGACAGTGGTGAAAGTAAAAGTAATGCACAGTGCTGACTTCAAGACCAGTGCTCTTCTCACTACATTAATGGGAAGTTCCTCAAAGTTGGAAATGATACATTATTCATCATTTTTATTAATTTCTATTAATTTGTTTATTTTTTAAAGCAGTTTTAAATTTATAGCAAAATTGAGCAGAAAGTACAGATATTTCCTATACCCTCCCTGCCCCTTGTTGGTTTTGTTCAGTAGCTCAGTCATGTCCAACTCTTTGTGACTCTATGAACTGCAATACACCTCCCTGTCCTTCACCATCTTCCCCAAGCTTGCTCAAATTCATGTCCATTGAGTCAGTGATGCCATCCAACCATCTCATCCTCCGTCATCCCCTTCTCCTCCTGCCTTCAATCTTTCCCAGCATCAGGGTCTTTTCTAATGAGTCAGTTATTTGCATTGGGTGGCCAAAGTATTGGAGAGTCCAGCTTCAGTACCAGTCCTTCCAATGACAGGACTGATTTCCTTTAGGACTGACTGGTTTGACCTCCTTGCAGTCCACAAGGGACTCTCATGAGTCTTATTCAACACCACAGTTCAAAAGCATCAATTTTTCGGCACTCAGCCTTCTTTGTGGTCCAGCTTTCACATCCATACATGACTATTGGAAAAACCATAGCTTTGACTATACGGAACTTTGTCTCCTGTATAACTTTCCTCATTATCAGTATCCCTCACCAGAGTGATGCATTTGTTACAACTGCACATCTACAAGTGTAGATGAACCTATACTGACACATCATTAGCACCCAAAGTCCCGACTTTACATGAGGGTTCACTTTTGATATTGTACATTCTATGGATTTGGACAAATGTATCCACAATTAAAGTTATCATCCACAGCAATTTCACTGCCTTAAAAATCCTCTATGCTCAACCTGTGTATCCATCACTCCCTCCAACCCTTAGCAACCACTGACTATTTTATTATCTCCAAAGTTTTGTCTTTTTCAAAATCTCATGTACTCGGAATCAAACATTATTTAGCCTTTTCAAATTGACTTCTTTTAGTTAGCAATGTGCGTTTAAGTTTCCTCCATGTCTTTTCCTGATCTGATAGCTCATTTGTTTTTAGTGTTGATGCACTACAGTTAATTCATTCTGTCACCTTCTGAGGGACATCTTGATTGTTTCCCAGTTTGGGCAGTTATGAATGAAGCTGTTATAAACATCTGTATGCAGGTCTTTGTGTGGATTTAAGTTTCCAACCCCTTTGCATAAATGCTGAGTTTAATTTCTGGATCATATGGTAGGAATATGTTTAGTTTGTTAGAAATTTCTAAACAGTCTCCCAAAGTTGTACCATTTTACATTCCCCACCAGCAATAAATGAGTTCCTTTTGCTCTATATCTTCACCAACACTTGATATTGTCAATGTTCTGTTTTATAGCTGTTCTAATAGGTGATGTCTTCTTAGTTTAATTTTCATTTTCCTCAAGACATAGAATATAGAGTATCTTTTTATGTGCCTTATCTTCTTTGGTGTGGCTTCTATTGGAGGTCTTTGGCCCATTTTTCTAATTGGATTGTATATTTATTGATTGTTGAATTTTAAGAGTTCTTTGTACTTTTTGAATAAAATAGTATTTTATCAGATTAACCATTTAAAAAATATATATACATATACTTCTTTCCAGTCTGTGGCTTTTCCTCTTATTCTATAAACATTGTTCTTTGTAGCCTTACTTTTATCCTCAGTGTCCAACCCAGGCATAGACACAGAAGAAATTGAATATCAGGGAAATAAATTATTCTATACTGTTCTGGGCAGAAACTGCAGAGATGATTGATGTATAGTTTAACAACTATTCTTTATCCTGAAGAAAGACATACAATCCTGCAATTTGGAGTCTTAACATAGAAATGAAAATGAAAGTGAAAGTGAAGTCGCTTAGTCACTTCCAACTCTGCGACCTCATGGACTGTAGCTGGCCAGGCTCCTCCGTCCATGGGATTTTCCAGGCAAGAGTACTGGAGTGGGTTACTGTTTCCTTCTCCATATAGAGGAATGATTTGATTCTTCTTTATGTAACACAACTTAATAATATCAGATGCACTTCATTTTTCTGCCACTTTTTGTTTCCACTAAATGAACTAGGGATACTTTTCTAGCACATGTATGTTAATATCTATGTGGAATATAAAATTCAAGGAACATCATGTAAACAAAGAGAAAAGCTTTAACTAAGAATGTGGACTCCCTGGTGACTCAGTGGTAAAGAATCTGCCTGCCATACAGGAGATTGTCTGCAGTGCAGGAGAAAGTGAAAGTTGCTCAGTCATGTCTGGATTTTTGTGACCCCAGACACTATACAGTCCTTGGAATTCTCTAGGCCAGAATACTGGAGTGGGTAGCCTTTCCCTTCTCCAGGGGACCTTCCCAACCCAGAAATCGAACCAGGATCTCCTGCATTGCAGGCGGATTCTTTACCAACTCAGCTATCAGGGAAGCCTGCAATCCTGGAGATGAGAGTTCAATCCCTGGGTTGGGAAGAGCCCCTGGAGAAGAAAATGGCAACCCACTGCAGTATTCTTGCCTGGGAAATCCCATGGAGAGGAGCCTGCTGGGCTATAGTCCATGGGGTTGAAAAGGAGTCAGACGCTACTTAGTGACTAAACCACCACCAAGAATGTTCAAATGTTTTCAGATATTCTACAGTTTATCTATTAGTTTTTGCCACTCATTCATTCACTTACTTTTCTGTCAGATACTACTAAAAATCAAGCACTAAAAAATGGAAAAGGTTAAATGGTAAAATATGCAGAAAAATAATTGAGAAATTCTAATGCCTTTATTTTTTCTACAAGTGGGAATAAGACTTTTAGTATTCAATTTATATTCTACTCAAGTTAAGGACTTAATAGTGTTCTGTTACAGTATAATTTCATAATTACTAGCCAAAGAGAAGTCCGATCTATATGAATATGAAATATGATTTCATAGAAATATGATTTCTATTCATATTTTGGAATAGAATGGAATAGAATATTTCTATTTTGGAATAGAAATATGATTTCTATTCATATTTTGGGTATGTTTTGA
>SJYT01053739.1:170366-189760 GCA_006410635.1 Cephalophus harveyi
TAAAAGAGAAATGCTATTAATTAATAACTATCAAATTCATAGTGTTTACTATGTAGCAAAAAAATAAATTTGTTTTTCATATGATTGTATACATGAGTTTGCTCAAGCTCTGGGAGATAGTGAAGCACAGAGAAGCTTGGCATGCTGCAGACCATGGGGTCACAAAGAGTCAGACATAAATGAGCAACTGAACAACAAAAAATTTTTAATACTCATTAAAATGAGTATTGAGAAGTACTATGAGTACTATGAAGTATGTATCCAGTTCCCCTCTATAGGCTGCAAATTTTCCATGTCACATTTTAACTTTATTCTAGATGAGAAAACATATATTAAAGAGGTTCAGCACTTGCTTAAGATCACATGCAATAATAAGAAATGAGTAATAGAGACAGGATTTGAGTATAAGAATTTTGCTTCCAATTCTATAAATATATAACATAAAAAAACTAT
This sequence comes from Cephalophus harveyi, assembly GCA_006410635.1. NCBI lineage: Eukaryota > Metazoa > Chordata > Mammalia > Artiodactyla > Bovidae > Cephalophus > Cephalophus harveyi. The sequence continues at coordinate 170,820 of SJYT01053739.1, forward strand.
TTTGCAACAACATAAAGTGATTTTCCACTATGACCTGTTATTCAAGCAGAGAAAATATCTAAAGAATGATTTATTAAATATCCTTCTGAACATCTGAGCTGAACAATGTATACAATTTGACTGACTGACATCATTTGGTCAGAGGAAAATAATGTGGCATATAGTTTACCAAGAGAGGTCCAAGGAAGAAAGCATTTGATATTGAAGTGTCCTGTTCAAATATCTCACTTTTGAGCAATAAAAAATGTCATAAATAATATTTTAAATATTACACATTTCATTAATTTGTGCATAGTACTCACACTGAAAGCAAGATTCTTGAAGGTGTATAAACTTATACAAACATAACATCTGTGAAGAAGGGGGAAAGTGCCATGATAAGACCACTAACATGTGTGAAGCATTCTATAAGAGCAGAAATTTTTTTATCTTTCTGAAATATTATCTATAATGTATATGTACGAGTTTTCAGATTCCTAATATAACCCTACCTGCTCATTCTATTTAAGAAACATGAGGCTGAAATGGAATTCTACATGAGATTAATAGAAAAAAAAGATAATGAAACTGTGACTTCCATACAAAAGTCATCTGATCTGGAAAGAAATAGAGCCTTGTAGATTTGCTGCTTTGCACTTTTGAATAGTTATTTCTTTTCAACCTAGAAGTATCTATATTATTAATCTGGGAAAGAAATATTTCTATGAAAAGAATGTACAATATATGAGTCACTTTGAATGAGAATTCTCTTATAAAATAATCTACATAATAACCAAGCAGAATGTAGAGGGACAATAATATTTATTAGCTTAAATGTGGAGAGAACTTTTGTTATATAAAATAACTTTTTAAAAGGAAATATTTTTGATACAACCAGGACATCAATATTAGATAAACCTTAGGGATTTTATGGGCTTCCCTGGTGTCTTAGAGGGTAAAACGTCCGCCTGCAATGCCGGAAACCTGGGTTCAATCCCTGAGCCAGGAAGATCCCCTGGAGAAGGAAATGGCAGCCCATTCCTGTACTCTTGCCTGGAAAATCCCATGGACGGAGGAGCCTGGGAGGCTGCAGTCCATGGGGTTGCAAAGAGTCAGACATGACTGTGCGACTTCACTTTGACTTTGACTTTCACTTTGACAGATTTTATATTGCATCAACCAAACAGTGGGGGCTTCCCTGGTGGGTCAATGGGTAAAGAACCCACCTGCAATGCAGGAAACATGAATTTTATACCTGGGTCAGGAAGATCCCTTGGAGGAGGGCATAGCAACCCACTCCAATATTCTTTTCTGGAGAATCCCATGGTTAGAAGAGCTTGGCAGGCTACAGTCCATAGATTCTTTACAAAGAGTCAGACATGACTGATGTGACTGAGCAAGGATGCATGCATGCATACAAACCAAACATTATGGTATAAAGGTTATAAATTTAAACAAACCAAAGAATGAAAGATCTATTAGTGTATACATGTCAATCTCAATCTCTAAATTAACAAAACATTGTAAAGCAACAATACCCAAATTTTTTTAAAGAAATGAAAGACCAAAACTGTCATAACAAGAAATATAAATAAATGACTCACTTGAAAATCTAAATAGCATAGAAAATTAGGAATTCATGAAATGTTACCAGATCATCAAAAACATGGACAATTTTATATTGGTTTCTGTGGTATTTACAAAGTCAAATTTTGTTTTACCTCTCATCTTCATTAATTTTATTTTAAAAAACAAAATGCAGGCAAGAAGGACCCAAATATCCACTTCATTTTCCATCATTCTGGAATCACAAAAGCAAACCAATTCACCCACATAATCAACTAAAAGAGTACTTACAATAATTTATAATGAAAGAAATACATAATTCTAAAGCTGAAGCACCATATTTCCTGAATGCAGTGAAAAGTAAGTTTTTTATTATTAAATCTTAAAAAATAGTTTGCCTTTAACCTCCAGGTTTTCTTCTATTTTATAGATAAAATCCATGAAATAGCTCAGATTTCAAACTCATTTTAGTCCTATTTGTGATTTCCAAAATGCCTTAATTGATCTGAGTTGCTCTATTATGTGTATTTTAGTTCAACTTAGTATCTGGACAAAACATGGAATTTTAATTAATTTAATCATAATTACATATAAACTATAAAATTAGTTTCTTTCCTCACTGACCAATTAAAATAGTGAAATAACTAGTAAGAAAAAAAAACTTTATATAGCTCAACATTTGTTCCCTAAGAACATAGGATCCTTTCAAATTATATCTTCCACTGCAGTTAAAATTAATAAGACAAATTATAGACTATTATACCTTAAGAGAATATTGGAATATCAGTTTGCTCACTCTTACCTCTACACATTTAATATATGCTTAGTAAATCATTACTAGACATTATAACATTGTTAGCTATCTACTCTTGCCATTTTACATACCATAAATTGTGAATACTGGCTAATTAAAGATAATAGTGTGTGCTAGTCACTCACTTGTGTCCAGCTCTTTGGGACTCCAGGGACTGTAGCCTGCCAGGCTCCTCTGTCCATGGGATTTTTCCAGTCAGGAATACTGGTGTGGGTTGCCATTCCCTTCCCCAGGGGATCTTCCCGACCCAGAAATCGAACCCAGGTCTCCCCGCATGGCAGGCAGATTCTTTACCATCTGAACCACTAGGGAAGAGACAAAAGATAACAGAAAACTTCCTAAATGTTGGACTACAGAGAGTTTTAAAAATCATGTTACCAACATCTGTTTCCATAAAATTATTAATTCTCTAGGACATTAAAAGGATTTACATGAAAAAAATAATCATCGACAAAATAAAGGTGAGAAAGTCTGGGTTATCAAAATTTAGACAGTTTCTTCACACAGAACTACATGATTAACTTGTATCCCATGAATCTTTAAGAAAGGGATTATACTATGGTATTTTTACAAATGTGTGTAACCAAAAAATATATTCCCTTGTCTTTTTTTCCAGAACACCTTATGGGCTAATGTTTTGGCAGGACTTATTTGGATGAAACCAAATTCAATAAACTGTAGCACATGATGGAGAAGGCAACGGCACCCCACTCCAGTACTCTTGCCTGGAAAATCCCATGGACGGAGGAGCCTGGTAGGCTGTGGTCCATGGGGTCACGAAGAGTCGGACTCGAATGAGCAACTTCACTTTCACTTTTCATTTTCATGCATTGGAGAAGGAAATGGCAAAGCACTCTAGTGTTCTTGCCTGGAGAATCCCAAGGACGGCAGAGCCTGGTGGGCTGACGTCTATGGGGTCGCACAGAGTCGGACACGACTGAAACGACTTAGCAGCAGCATAGCACATGAAAACAATTACACATTGGACAGTCATTAAGAACTTAACAGAAAATTTTGTTCATGAGTTAAGTTGATTACAATGTATGGTAATATTTATATTTACTATGTATCATATAGTATATGCTTATATATCTCTACTTTTATCAAATCTATCAATTTAAATTTCATAAAATTATGCTAATTCTCTTTTTTAAAATGTATTAAAACAAATGAGCTGCACACTAGATTGAAAAAAAGTTCTATTTTAAACCCTGATATTAAAAACGTTTAAGAAGTTTCCACTGAATTCAAGGTTCAAATAGTAAGCATGGGATAAAATGACATCTACATTCTTTCCTTAAAACTATTCCTTGGATTTTGACTTCTCCACCTAAGGTTTCACTCATTTGCCACAATATGTTAGAGATTATGTTTTCCTTTACCCATTTTGCCTTTAAAAGACAAAAACTAAATTCCCTACAGCAAATCCTCTCCAGTTTTTGAAATGATATTGTCTGAAATTATTGGGGACAGATTTTAATACTATATGGTTATCAAGTTACATTTTATTTGTCCCCATAAGGAAAACTGAATCTGGAAATAATTTGAAATCACATATTGGAAGCTATTAATCTAGGTCTGATTTCCGAGTTGAAAAAAAATCAAATTATCATGTTAAAACAAGTATTATTATAACTGAACATGAGTACTTCAGTTGCCAAATTTAACTTTTCTTCTTTCTTGTTTCATTTTTTATAAAAATGTGAAAAGTGTGAAGATACATCTCTGTTTGAAAAGTCCTGTTACATCAATTTTCCTGGTGTGATTATTAGCAGCATCCTTTTTCACCTTCATAAGTGTCCTAGTATGGATGATGAATTATGTGGTCATCTGAGTTAAGAAGAGCCACTGTTCCCACCCATGACTGATACATGCCAATGTATGGCAAAAACCACTATAATATTGTAAAGTAATTAGCCTCCAATTAAGATTTTTAAAAATGTTGTAGAGACTTTATAACCTGATCAAATGAGCTGGAAGTGAAGTGAAGTCACTCAGTCGTGTCTGACTCTTTGCGACCCCATAGACTGTAGCTTACCAGGCTCCTCTGTCCATGGGATTTTCCAGGCAATAATACCGGAGTGGATTGCCATTTCCTTCTCCAGGCGATCTTCCCAACCCAGGGCTTGAACCAGGGTCTCCCACATTGTAGACAGACGCTTTACCACCTGAGCCACCAGGGAAGTCTAGGAGCCATTATAATTTATTATTTGTTATCTAAATTACTGCCTAAACTGTGCATCTAATAATTCTGTCAGGTAACTTATTCCTAAAAATACAGAAGCAGAAACTAGTTAAAGAATTTCAGACATTGCCTACTCCACTACCTCTATTATATATACTATTCATGGTGTATATATATATATATGTGTGTGTGTATGTATGTATTTATGTATATATATTATCTCAGAAAAAAACTTTTTCCCCCAGAACCTCCTACTTTTCCCTTAGAGGTACTCTCCTACTTATAATATTTTTGGTTGGTTTGTTTCTTTGCTTGTTTTGATTTGTTATATTGCCTCAAAGACAACTAGCACAAAGACGCTGATGCTGCTAAGGTTTGAAAAAGTTAAAGAGTGTCTTTCAGTTTATTTCTGCTCTACCATTTCTCTCTGAGGGCATAAATCCCAAATGAACAATAAAATTAAAGAAGTCAGAAAAGGGGGAAGATAAGGAGAGCATATTGAATGAAAAACCAATATTTAAAGAACTATAGTCCTACCTCATATTTTTTCAAGCAAATACTTTTATCATCAGGCATAACAAATGGATAGGGTTTTCCTATTCAAAGTAGGAAAAACGAATATATCAATTAATTTTGCTTAAAGAAAAAATTTTAGCCATAAAATACTTTAAAAGAATAGTTTGTTGGTAATGAGACTTTTGTTTTAATTGAAAAAGTGTCTTGTCACTAAATGCAGTTATCGTAAATATTCAAATTATTATTACAAGATCACTACTGAAATGCAATGTTTGCCCTCATGATTGTACTAGTTAAGATCTTTGGGCTACAATAAACAAAGAACCCTTGTAAGATTTTATTCAAAAAAGTAATTTTGCTTGTAATTCCTACTTCCACACTCCATCCTCTGTACTAGATATTTCATCTATTGACCAAGATGGACCATCATGTAGCTAACCACCCTTATTTGGAGTGCCTCATAGAATTAGTTTTAATCTGTTATACTTTGGTAGGTTGAGGACTATTTTAAGAGATAGGTCTATGAATTCTTAGCCATTATTTACATTATACTTGTTATTTACATTGGATATTAGACTATATACTATATATATTATATTTACATTATATTTATCATATGCATTACACAAAATTTACTTTTAAAAGTCTATAATTTTTTAAAGTAAAGAAATAATACGGCAGTTTTATAGAACAAATTTAGTCACTGTCTTAATTAGCATGCCTTTACTAAGAAACGTTTATAGCAGCAAAATTGATTCTAATGTTCTTGTTGTAGACTGTAAAATAGCACTCCACTTGGAGGTATAGCTAACAGCTGTCTTATGCCAGGAAAGCCTATGCATTATAACTTCTGCCAGCTGGGGTGTAACAAAAGAAAAAATGTGTGGAAGAATAAACATATATATTTCATGTTTACATATCTTTGCCTTTGTTTTTTCTAGTGAAGTCATTGCTACTATTCCAAGAACTAGAATAACAGCTATCAGCATAACTTACTTTGGTAACTCATAACTCATTTTGATAATCGTGGCTTCTGTTAACTATTTAAAATGTCTTTGTTGTTACCTCTTTATTGCAATTGGACCTTCAATATGAGACTGTCTAGAGAGTCCAAAATTTAATAAACATAAAATTAAACTCAATAATTCTAATTAAGTAAACAACTCATAATGATGGGCACGATGACAAGTGCCCAGACAATTCAGTTTGACAGATGGTTTATAACCATAAATAAACAGAATAATGCATTTATCTATTAGGGATTGGATACTCCTGATCTTTCTACAGGAGTTAACATGCTTGGGTCACTGCTTAGTGGAACAAGAGGAGAATAGAGCTTAATTCTTACTGTGGTGGCTAACACTGGCCACACTTGGATGCAGAGCACACATTTAGAAGTCTGCTTTAGCAAATAGTAACTTGAAAAGAAAATTTTCTTTGAACATAAATTCTCAGAAAATCATGTCTTGTAGGAAGATTTGAAAATCTTGACTTCTTAATGAACAACAAGAGAATATCCAAATGTGGTGGTAGTCAAAAAAAAAAAAAAAATTGACAATCAATTCTTTAGTCCAGTGCATCCTGCTAGATAGTGGTCAATGTCAATAACGTCATCTTAAAATCAAGATCTGGTAGTTCTTGCAAAGACATACATTTAAATGTTTATTGAGAATCCATATTAATTATCTTCGGGAAATGGCAACCCACTCCAGTGTTCTTGCCTGGAGAATCCCAGGGATGGGGGAGCCTGGCGGGCTGCCGTCTATGGGGTCACACACAGTCGGACACGACTGAAGCGACTTAGCAGCAGCAGCAGCAGAACTCCTACATGTTCAAAAATAGCCCCAAAACAGATGAGGATTATTTTATCATCGCCATTTTACAGATAAAGAAAATTGACTTTATTAAGTCCTAAATCTGAAAAATAGCAAAGACTTAAAGATGCTTGAAGACCTAATGAATGACATGGGCCACATCACACAATCATCTGACCAGCATCCCCTTGTAAGACAGATTTCTAAAAGCTGTTTGTGTTTATCTTACATTGGAAGATAAGGAAAAGATAGCAAGTGTCTGTTTTAGATGAATCAAAACTACCTCACTTAAAAAAGAGCAAAAGTTTAACATTATTGTATTAATGAACAAAACTACTGCAAAATGTTTTAATTTCTGGTATTGCTAAACTTTGTCTCCCTAGGCAGGATAGAATGGATTGAGCTAATTACAATAACATCCCCACTTTTAATTAACGTGTCTGATGTGTAGATAAGCCACCAGCATTAGCTCATGATCTTGCTACACTTTCCCATCCATGCTTCCTCCTCTAGAGTCCCTTGTCTATTCTAAGAAGATCATATCTGCCAAATCACTTATACAGAAAACTGCATGGATATCTTTAATTTCTCCCTTTTCCTTCTCATACGCATTCTACATTCAAATGGCCCGAAAGCCCTGTTGAAACTACTTTCTAAACATCTCTCTAGTTTCATTATTTTCATTCTGGGTTATGTCCTCGTTGCCTTTCATCTGGACCATAATAATATATAGCATCCCAAATGTCTCCTATCTCCTTTTTCTAGTCCATATTCCCAATACTGCTGGTATTATCTCCATAAAACATAACTTTAATTCTGTGAGTTTTATATTTAATGAGTGCCTGTGTAGTCACTCAGTTGTGTCCAACCCTTTGTAATCCCATAGACTGTAGCCTGCCAGGCTTCTCTGTCCATGGGATTTCCCAGGCAAGAATACTGGAGTGGGTTGCCATTTCCACTTCCAAGGGATATTCCCAACCCAGGGATTGAACTTGAGTCTTGCATTAGCAAGTATATTCTTTACCAATGAGTCACCAGGGAAGCCCAATATACCATCTGTTTACTGACAAACACACACACATACAATTAAAACATTGATAATAAATAACTTTTTTCATTCAAATTCCTCATCATGCTTATACTTCTTTTCATAAATGGTGTCATCAGGTAACAGTCTTTCTTAGAACTACATGATTCATTGAGAAAAATGATCAAGATTGCCAGTGAGGTAAGTACCCTGTGGATATGACATAACTAAATAACTACACAGAGGGAAGGTGAAGTTGCTCAGTCATGTCCGACTCTTTGCGACCCCGTGGACTGTAACCTACTAGGCTTCTCCGTCCGTGGGATTCTCCAGGCAAGAATACTGGAGTGGATTGCCATTTCCTTCTCCAGGGGATCTTCCCGACCCAGGGATCGAACCCGGGTCTCCCGCATTGGAGGCGGATGCTTTAACCTTTGAGCCACCAGGGAAGCCCCAACTACACAGAACCGAAGTGTATGTTCTTACAAATAGAACTGTACAATTAGGGTATACATGTATAAGTAGAAAGGGAAGAATGTATGAGGTTATAGTTTGTCTTCTTCAAATTTATAATCTTTCTGGAAGGACTCTAAGTTGTGGGACTGAATTGGCATGTTTCTTGCTATTTTGAATCAAGGAGCTCTAGGCATTTCTGTTATCCTCCTCAATGTATACATATTATTTCTGTTTTTTGTGAAAGTTGATGTCTAGAGCTAGGCAAAAATGGCATTTCAATTCATGTGTTTTTGTTGATGGATCTGGAAAGGGAAGAAACAAACTTTTTCATGCTAAAGAACTGATTGCTGCCATATGATCTTTTCCACACTGATGTGATGAACAGAGGGGGAAGCATGGTTAGCTTTATACAGAGGAGATTCCATTAAAAACATGAGCTGGGACATCCATGGTGCATAGCATCAGGTACTAATCACAGACACATACTTCGCAGGTTCTGGCATTTTTGTTTGAAAGCTCAGCTGCCACAGCATCGTACAGTCACTGCCTGGACATATTGTTGACAAGAACTGCCAGGCACTTCAACTTCATTTCTCACACAAGAAAGTGACAGAGGGTTGGAAACGCTCTCCAACATGACACCGCTTATACTTTTTTCAGCTGGAGCACAGATACTCTCCCATTTGTCCCCTCTTAGCTAACTCCCTGGTTTTTTCAACATTCCTCTAGTTCTAGGAAATGTAAATAAAATAAGAAATGTGTGGCTGTGACACCATTTAAACATATGTCATCCATTCCATACTGAAACTCCTATTTTGGGGGGACTTTGGGATATCACTTTTATTTTTAAATATTCTTCAGATACAAAATATGAGAGTGAACTTGCACAAACCAAACAAATACTGCTTTGTGTATTTTTCAGGTAGGTTTGATTGTGATTGTGAAAAAAATGTTTTGCAAAATATGGATTATGTGATTTACTTATGAATTTGTAACTCTAGATGATTTCTTATGCATATTGGATATACCCAATTAACTCTGATCCTAAAATGAAAGTGAGTCTTCTCTAGTCTCAGACCTTTTTGTCTCCCAAAGCCAAGATTATTCTTGCTATTGAGTAGAATTTCTCTTCCAAATAAGTCACCTATGCAATCTTGGAAGTGGGCTAGCAAAGTGTCCTGGTGGGCAAGGACACTCCAGGCTATATAACTCGGAGTTTTTTACCCCGAATACCTAGGGCACTATATGATATCAATCTGTGTTATTTAATTCATGTATTGACCATCTTAGCTATTTAAAATAGTCATAGAACAATAAAATATTCAATACAAAATAGATCTGGCACCATTTTACAATTACTTTTTTACTTTTGTCTTTTAAATGAGGGACAATATAGCATACCCTTCTAGTGATGACTGCTTTCTTGCGTCAGGTATTAAGAAAATATTATAAACAATAGAATGGGAAATATTAGAGATCTCTTCACGAAAATTAGAGATCCCAAAGGAACATTTCATGCAAAGATGGGCTCAATAAAGGACAGAAATGGTAGGGACCTAACAGAAGTTGAAGATATTAAGAAGAAGTGGCAGAATACACATAAGAACTCTACAAAAAAGATCTTCATGACCCAGATAAACACAATGGTGTGATCACTCACCTAGAGCCAGACGTCCTAGACTATAAAGTAAAGTGGGCCTTAGGAAGCATCACTATGAACAAAACTAGTGGAGGTGATGGAATTCCAGTTGAGCTATTTCAAATCCTGAAAGATGATGCTATAAAAGTGCTGCACTCAATATGCCAGCAAATTTGGGAAACTCAGCAGTGGTCACAGGACTGGAAAAGGTCAGTTTTCATTCCAATCCCAAAGAAAGGCAATGCCAAAGAATGCTCAAACTACCGCACAATTGCACTCATCTCACACACTAGTAAAGTAATGCTCAAAGTTTTCCAAGCCAGGTTTCAACAATGAACCCATGAACTTTCAGATGTTTAATCTGGATTTAGAAAAGGCAGAGGAATCAGAGATCAAATTGCAAACATCTGTTGGATCATCGAAAAAGCAAGAGAGTTCCAGAAAAACATCTACTTCTGCTTTACTGACTATGCCAAAGCCTTTGACTGTGTGGATCACAATAAACTGTGGAAAATTCTGAAAGAGATGGGAATACCAGACTACTTGAGCTGCCTCTTGAGAAATCTGTATGCTGGTCAAGAAGCAACAGTTAGAACTGGACATGGAACAACAGACTGATTCCAAATAGGAAAAGGAGTACGTCAAGGCTGTATATTGTCACCCTGCTTATTTAACTTATATGCAGAGTACATCATGAGAAACGCTGGGCTGGAAGAAGTGCAAGCTGGACTCAAGATTGCTGGGAGAAATATCAATAACCTCAGATATGCAGATGACACCACCCTTATGGCAGAAAGTGAAGAAGAACTAAAGAGCCTCTTCATGAAAGTGAAAGAGGAGAATGAAAAAGTTGGCTTAAAACTCAACATTCAGAAAACTAAGATCATGGCATCTGGTCCCATCACTTCATGGGAAATAGATAGGGAAACAGTGAAAACAGTGGCAGACTTTATTTTCTTGGGCTCCAAAATCACTGCAGATGGTGACTGCAGCTATGAAGTTAATAGACATTTACTCCTTGGAAGGAAAGTTATGACCAACCTAGACAGCATATTCAAAAGCAGAGACATTACTTTGCCAACAAAAGTCCATCTAGTGAAAGCTTTGGTTTTTCCAGTGGTCATGCGTGAATATGAGAGTTGGACTACAAAGAAAGCTGAGCGCTGAAGAATTGATGTTTTTGAACTGTGGTGATGGAGAAAACTCTTGAGAGTCCCTTGGACTGCAAGGAGATCCAACCAGTCCATCCTAAAGGAAATCAGTCCTGGATGTTCATTGGAAGGACTGATGCTGAAGCTGAAACTCCAATACTTTGGCCACCTGATGCGAAGAGCTGACTCATTGGAAAAGACTCTGATGCTGGGAGGGATTGAAGGTGGGAAGAGAAGGGGACAACATAGGTTAAGATGTCCATTGGATGGCATCACCAACTCAATGGACATCATTTTGAGTAAACTCCGGGAGTTGGTGATGGACAGGGAGGACTGCAGTCCATGGGGTCGCAAAGAGTGGAAAACGACTGAGTGACTGAACTGACTGACTGAACAACTATTTCATATTGTATGCTGCTGCTGCTAAGTCACTTCAGTCATGTCCGACTCTGTGCGACCCCACAGACGGCAGCCCACCAGGCTCCCCCGTCCCTGGGATTTTCCAGGCAAGAACACTGGAATGGGTTGCCATTTCCTTCTCCAATGCATGAGAGTGAAAAGTGAAAGTGAAGTTGCTCAGTCGTGTCCGACTCTTCACGACCCCATGGACTGCAGCCCACCAGGCTCCTCCATCCGTGGGATTGTCCAGGCAAGAGTACTGGAGTGGGGTGCCACTGCCTTCATATTGTATAGATGTGTTAAATTAAATAATTACTCAAATCCAAAAATGCAGTACTAGTGATGGAAAAGAAATATGGAAAGTGCACAGGAGGTTCCCAGATTTGATCTATGACTTGGACTAGAATGAAAATGTAAGGAGTGTTTCTCATACTTCTTACAAGTGAAAGAAAGAAGATGAAAGACTGGCTAAGTGGGTGGATTTAAGTCAAAACAATTTCCAAAAACACCTGTGAACATTCCCATAAGGATCTGAGTTCAGCAACATAATGCTCTGTAACTGATTTTTTTTTTAATTTGTAGGAATGAATGAGATTTAGGAATTAATTTAGGCAGATAATTGTGTATTTGAAACCATGCTTGTGACACAGAACCTTTTTTGCCCTCTCTTCTCTTTATTGAAAGCCAATCACAGACCATATTCCATTAAGAACTTCTTCCAAATCAATGGCATGTAGTTCCATAAGATACAAAATGTGCACCTATGCTTGTGAGAGAACATTTTAGAATCTGATGTTTACTTTTATCAATAGCTTTTTCTCCTGTGTTCCTTACTGATGGATTGTAACTTTTTACCCTTAGCTTATTTTAGACTATAAAATATATTCTTCAAACATTGATAAATTCTTAATATGTATTAGTAGAGTCTTAGAATATTACTTTGATTTCTACCCTGTGTTGGTTATACAAATATACAAATGAGCTAGATTTGAAGCCACCCACATCCTGGTGCATGCTAAACACAAATCAAGCCTCCATTATGAAACAAGAATCAAATCCACATCCTCTGTGCCACACATTGAAATTCTTGCCTTTTTTAGCTAATATGTATGTCAGCTCTTTTTCTTTTTTTCTTTTTGTGAACTTGCAGCTTCAGATGTTAGTTAAGTTTTACTATTCTTCAAAAGCATTTATTTGAAAAACATGTGAATGGAAAATGAACATGCTAAACTAATTAGGATATGCAAATGTGGTTGAGTGGGACCGCTTTTTAAGTGAATCATACTTATTTGAATACACAAATAAAAGAAAATTTGTTTCAGTAACAATCTGGAAGTTAGTTCATGTGGAACGAATAAGGGTTTAAATTATAAGGATTAACTTTTCAGAATCTACTTTGCAGTTCACCTTTTTAATAGAAGGAAATGTAGGCTTGAACCAGAGGCCCCTGTTGGCATTCAGAGAGGTTTGATGAGCCACAACATACTTACCAAATTCTTGTCTTCATTTAAAATGAATGAGGAGACTGAGGAAAGGGGGCCTTCTGAGGATTTATTTACTTTTTCCCAGAACAGTTTAAAGACAAGCAGGTGCAAATTTATAACTCTAGACCATAGGTACTTAAAACACCTTTTTGTAAAAAAAACAATATTTTAAATCATAGGATGGAAAATATTTGGCATGTTCATTCCCAACACTCTGTTCTTGATGCAGAAAGAACCACACAGGATGTTAAAAGAGAGAAATAACATTTTTAAAAAATGGAAAAATGACATTAAAAATAAGAAGGAAAAATCATATATGGAGGAAATGGATTTTGAGGATATTGTATACTGAAAACATACCCCCAAAGAACCAAAGTTATAATTAGTATTTTGGATTCATTTAGCACATATAGAAGGATTGAAATTTATTAAGTCATGGTTAAATCAAAGAATAAACCGGAATGACTAAAAATGTTATTCTAGTTCACTTACCACTTACTCACTGTGTATCTTTTTTGTAGGGGTACTCTAGTTTTACATGTGGTTACTTAACAAAACTTGTTTAATTTAAAACATTGCATTATTCCTATGAGATAATCCAATGCTTTATATTAGATCATCTACCTTTAGAATTTATATTGTTTCATTTGTTCCTCATTCAAACTGCAAATATTTGTTCATCTCCAACTATCTGCTATTCATTCTCAAGGTGCCTTGGGGAATACAAAGGTGAGTATGCCTGGTCATGACCCATTCTTAGCCAGCAGTTTTCGTGAAGGAGACCATGTAGGAAAACTTATTCTCCAAAGAAACATGCTGAGCTACAAGGCTCTATGTGTCTATCTATACGAGTTGCTATGTTTGAGGACCTACTTTTTGACTGGATGGAAGTGAGAGAAATATGGTTGTACACATGGCTGGAGGACAGAGGAAAATTAAGCAGCGGAAGGTAGCTAACTAGTTAACTTGTTGATTACCTGTTGGTAGCAGGGGCTGATTTTGAGTCCCTGTGGAGATAAAGAATACAGAAAGAAATCAAAGGAAATATTCCCAAGAGACTCAGAGAGTTTGTGACAAAACAATGTTGTCTAAAAGCACAGATATAAAAATGTAATCCAAAGTTAGGGAGAGTCCAAGTCTTTTCCTTGGAATATTAGGATAATGTCCACTCAGTGGTCCCAAATGGGAAAGGTTGCCATAGAGTTGAGAAGTCCTAGATTTGGCCTTCTCAGTACAGGGAAGCCTGGTGTGCTGCAGGCCATGGGGTCACAAACAGTCGGACACGACTGAGCGACTGAACAGAACTGAGGTTAGTTACAATAGACATGTTGACATACTGACATGGCACATCTGCTGCAGAAACTTAGTAGATAAACAAGAGAGCTTAAAGTAATAAGTCTGCTAGAGAGCACACAGAACCCCCACCACATCCCAATGAACTCTCTGTCTTGACAGGACAGACTCTGTGGGATGGGATTGACTTGAAGCCCTGAAGTCATGCAGTAGGATTAATCAGTTCAGGTCAGTTCAGTTGCTCAGTCATGTCTGACTCTTTGCGACCCCGTGAACTGCAGCACACCAGGCCTCCCTGTCCATCACCAATTCCCAGAGTTTATCCAAACCCATGTCCATTGAGTCACTGATGCCATCCATCTCATCCTCTATTGTCCCTTTTTTCTCCTGCCCTCAATCTTTCCCAGCATCAGAGTCTTTCCCAATGAGTTAGCTCTTTGCATCATGTGGCCAAAGTATTGGAGTTTCAGCTTCAGCATCAGTCCATCCAATGAACACCTAGGACTGATCTCCTTTAGGATGGACTGGTTGGATCTCCTTGCAGTCCAAGGGACTCTCAAGAGTCTTCTCCAACACCACGGTTCAAAAGCATCAATTCTTCAGCGCTCAGTTTTCTTAATAGTCCCACTCTCACATCCATACATGACTACTAGAAAAACCATAGCCTTGCTTGACGGACCTTTGTTGGCAAAGTAATGTCTCTGGTTTTGAATATGCTGTCTAGGTTGGTCATAACTTTCCTTCCAAGGAGTAAGCGTCTTTTAATTTCATGGCTGCAGTCACCAGCTGCAGTGATTTTGGAGCCCAAGAGTATAAAGCCAGCCACTGTTTCCAATGTTTCCCCATCTATTTGCCATGAAGTGATGGAACTGGATGCCATGATCTTAATTTTCCGAATGCTGAGTTTTATGCAAGCTTTTTCATTTTCCTCTTTCACTTTCATGAAGAGGCTCTTTAGTTTTTCACTTTTTGCCATAAGTATGGTGTCATCTGCATATCTGAGGTTATTGATATTTCTCTCGGCAATCTTGATTCCAGCTTGTGCTTCATCCAGCCCAGTGTTTCTCATGATGTACTCTGCATATAAGTTAAATAAGCAGGGTGACAATATACAGCCTTGACATACTCCTTTTCCTATTTGGAACCAGTCTGTTATTCCATGTCCAGTTCTAACTGTTGCTTTCTGACCTGCAGACAGATTTCTCAAGAGGCAGGTCAGGTGGTATTCCCATCTCTTTCAGAATTTTCCACAGTTTATTGTAATCCACAGAGTCAAAGGCTTTGGCATAGTCAATATAGCAGAAATAGATATTTTTCTGGAACTTTCTTGCTTTTTCGATGATCCAGCAGATGTTGGCAGTTTGATCTCTGGTTCCTCTGCCTTTCCTAAAACCAGCTTGAACATCTGGAAGTTCACAATTCATGTATTGCTGAAGCCTGGCTTGGAGAATTTTAAGCATCAGTTTCCTAGCCTGTGAGATGAGTGCAATTGTGCGGTAGTTTAAACATTCTCTGGCATTGCCTTTCTTTGGGACTGGAATGAAAACTGACCTTTTCCAGTCCTGTGACCACTGCTGAGTTTTCCAAATTTGCTGACATATTGAGTGCAGCACTTTCACAGCACCAACAGAATTTTCCACAGTTTATTGTAATCCACAGAGTCAAAGGCTTTGGCATAGTCAATATAGCAGAAATAGATATTTTTCTGGAACTTTCTTGCTTTTTCGATGATCCAGCAGATGTTGGCAGTTTGATCTCTGGTTCCTCTGCCTTTCCTAAAACCAGCTTGAACATCTGGAAGTTCACAATTCATGTATTGCTGAAGCCTGGCTTGGAGAATTTTAAGCATCAGTTTCCTAGCCTGTGAGATGAGTGCAATTGTGCGGTAGTTTAAACATTCTCTGGCATTGCCTTTCTTTGGGACTGGAATGAAAACTGACCTTTTCCAGTCCTGTGACCACTGCTGAGTTTTCCAAATTTGCTGACATATTGAGTGCAGCACTTTCACAGCACCATCTTTCAGGATGTGAAATAGCTCGACTGGAATTCCATCACCTCCACCAGGTTTGTTCATAGTGATGCTTCCTAAGGCCCACTTGACTTCACATTCCAGGATGTCTGGCTCCAGGTGAGTGATCACACCATTGTGATTATCTTGGTCTTGAAGATCTTTTTTGTACAGTTCTTCTGTGCGTTTTTGCCACCTCTTCTTAATATCTTCTACTTCTCTTAGGTCCCTACCATTTCTGTCCTTTATTGAGCCCATCTTTGCATGAAATGTTCCCTTGGTATCTCTAATATTTTTGAAAAGATCTCTAGTCTTTCCCATTCTGTTCTTTTCCTCTATTTCTTTGCATTGATCACTGAGGAAGGCTTTCTTTTCTCTCCTTGCTATTCTTTGGAACTCTGCATTCAAATGGATATATCTTTCCTTTTCCCTTTTGCCTTTTGCTTCCCTTATTTTCACAGCATTTGTGAAAACTAGTGGGACTAATGGGTCAGTGAAATACAAGCCTAGGTGTTTAAGTGAATTTCAAGTTTACAGTTATTTAACTTGACCACAAACTATGATGTGAATCAGGGTGCATGTGGTATGAACTGTGAGATGTCTGATATCAACCACCTAGTGTTTCCAGCAGAGAAGGCAATGGCACTCCACTCCAGGGCTCTTGCCTGGAAAATCCCATGGAAGGAGGAGCTTGGTAGGCTGTAGTTCATGGGGCGCCAAGAGTTGGGCTCGACTGGGCGACTTCACTTTCATTTTTCAGTTACATGCATTGGAGGAGGAAATGGCAGCCCACTCCAGTGTTCTCACCTGGAGAATCCCAGGGACAGGGAAGCCTGGTAGGAGACTGTCTATGGGGTCACACAGAGTCGTACATGACTGAAGTGACTTAGCAGCAGCAGCAGCAGCAGTGTTTCCAGAATGTTTCCTCCCTTGCAGAATGATGATTTAGACTAGGTCACTTTCAGCACAAAACCTCCCACCATCATGGAGCTCAAAGTTTAGCACATTAGAGAATGATTAATAATTTAAATCAGGAATGGATAAATAATGCCTACACTGAGTGATATTCATATTTAATAAATTTTGACAAGTAGGCAAAGAAGTAACTGCAAACGAAGAAGAGACACAGAATTATGTTCAGGTGATGGCAACAGGCTCACTGTCTGAACTCTGGACCACAGGTCACAAAAAAGATAGATTTGTGCTGAAAAAGTAGGCTAAAATCAGCTCTTATAGTTACTTGACTACCATTCTCAATACTTCAAAATTAATATTGTTGGTAGCAGGGGATTTTGAAAGTCTTTGAGTTGGCAAGTATGAAAATTTGTATTGTAGGAAGAACATGTCTCCTTAGTGGTAGGTGGCTATTGTAATAATTCAGATAACAAAAAAATTGATAATGATCAAACTTCTGAAATGGAATCTACAGTGCTTCCATAGGTATGGGGATCGAAGAAAGGGCAGAAGATAAAGATAACTACAAGGTCATCTGGGGTACTGGAATCCACACTGATGACTTTGTTAGTTGAGTTGATGTGGAAAAAAGTAGGTGGCATTTTGGGGGAGGTTTAAGTAAAACCACGTTGATCTTGTGATGATCAAGAGATCATCCAGCTCTGATGCATATTGCTAGCATGAGAATTTCTAACTCTTTGAATGTTTAGAACAGTTGGCATCATTTCCATCACACTGATGGAGGTGGGCAAACAAGCAACAACAACAACAAAAAACCCCGAGGTCATCTAAAGATGTTTCTTGTTACTGGATCAGATTGGGCTCAAACCCTTAGGTGAAAAATAGCTATAGGACGTGTATAAATCCATGGGATTCTCTAATTTGCCTACAGTAACCACAAGCCTAAACTGCTTACATGATTATGCATTTATTTGGAGTCACACTTCAAATGTCTCAGAGTGAGAACTGGTCCTGAGTGGGAATTATCCCCAGGTTTGTTTCATCATTTTAACCGCACATAGTTACTGAAGGGAAAATTAAACTAGAAAATAAACAACAAAGACAAAGAGGATAGCAGGCCCAAAGAAGTGAATAGAGACATTGATAAATGGCTGCAAGAGCCTTTTAATACTAATATCAATACCAACGGTTCGGTTTAACAGTTGCTTGACTTCCATCCCTCTGTAAATCAGTATACCTTCTCTTTATATGATAAGAGGCTTCCCTCTTAAAAGTTCTAAGATCTGAGCTGAAACTATATTGTACTTCCTTAACCCTAGGCGTACTACGCGTGGTCCGCTGCGAGAGCCGGGCCGGCGCACTACGTCCGAGGTCGGGGACAGCAGCCTAGAGTGCCAGGCTGCGACGGCGCAGTAACGGCCGAGAGGAGCTACCCTGTGCTGAGGTCAGTGGCGGCCCCGGAGGAGACACCCGGCGTCCGAGGTCACGGCGGCAGCTGGGTGGAGCTACCCCGCATCCGAGGTCAGTGGCGGCCGGGAGGAGACACCCCGTGTCCGAGGTCAGGGGCGGCCGGGAGGCGACACCCCGCGTCCGAGGTCAGGGCGGCGGCCGGGAAGAGCTGCCCGACGTCTGAGGCCAGTGACGGCCGGGAGAAGACACCCGGCGTCCGAGGTCAGGGCGGCAGCTGGGTGGAGC
>SJYT01053739.1:191795-237653 GCA_006410635.1 Cephalophus harveyi
GTACATCCTATAATCTTTAGAAAGTGTTTGCATTTAAGGTTCAAAGTTCAAGGTGACGAATCCAAAGAGTAAGGGGGAGAAGCCAGACAGAAGTATAATTAATCAGGAAGCACATCAAAAAGAAGCAAGTGACTATAAATGCAGATATAATATTTGAGCTCATTTTTATTGACAACCAGAGCAAGGACCATGGAGATATGGACAGGCTCAAATGTAGAGAAGTAAAGCAAAACTTAGAAAATGAGGATGTTATTGGAACTCAAGGTAGAGTTTTGGGAGCTCGTTCTCCCATTTGATGTCTCTCCTTAATATTTATGGGGGAATTCCAAAAATTGAAATATCCATAATAGAACAAAACATGAGATTTATAAACTGAGATGTAAATTTAAAAATTACTAACATAGATAATAGAACACATAGAAAAGAAATATGTTAAAGGAAAGAGAAAAACTATATGAGATATTTTATTTCTCTCTAATAGGATATGGATTATGTATTTATATTTTAATCATTTATTTGAGAATGGCTAAAAAATCCTTAATCCTTGGTTTAGGGATTAGCATAGAGATATAGCCCTCTGCACACTGGGAATTCCGTGGCAATGAATATATAATCCTAACCATAAAATCAAACATGCTCAAATAATAGGGATGCAGAAAGGATGCATGCCAAATTTTAAAACTTTACCAACAAAATTTGGCACTAAATGGGTATTTAGAGTTTATTTTACTGTATTGATGCACGTTACATGATCAGAGGAAAACAACAGTCTGTGTCCAGACCAATAGATGAGCTCAAGATGTCTTCCCGTGTGGCAAACTCATGGGATTTTCAGAGCACTATAAAAGAATTTTTTTGTTGTTGTTGGTACACTCCACCGCTGTCATCCACAGTTAGCTAACAAATATGATAGGTTTTTAATATAATCCAACCCGTCCTTGCCAGTGCTCCTTGTCGGTTACATCATCTTTCTGTGGGCCAAGAGTTTGTTTTCCCCAGATGGCCCTTATGAAACTGTTGACAGCCTTTCTGACTGAGAAACTGTAGAACAGCAATCTTCCGATTCATTTGGTAGTTCTGACAAAGAGAGAGCTGTTGATATCCTGATGCAAAAGCGCTCTATCAGGCATTACATAGTGTCTGTGTTCTCAGCATGTTTGGGGCGTGATAAGTCATAGCACATGCTTTTTGACATCTCTCTGCACTTCACTGCCGTGTAGAGTTTCCTGAAGTTGAAATCGGGGTGACAGAATGTAAAAAGCCAAGTGTGACATCATCAGCAACTGGTAGCAGTCACTGTATCATAAATAATATTTTGCAGACATGTAAAAAAAAGGCACTTGTGAAGAGTTCCCTACAACCCCTTGGAGGAAAATTTGAAATCAACGGTTTCACTAATTTCCATACACTGATTTTTGCCAAGTAATGACAACATACAAAATATCTGTCATGTTTTACATTGATAAGTCAAAGGACCAAAATCTTGGTAAGTCTACTCAGATAAAGAGCTGGGAATTTTTTTTAAGCAAATTGAAGAAAAGTTTTATTTTCCTTTGTTTTGTTAGAAATAGCTTTTCTCTTTAAAGTGGGATCATATATCTACATCTATAGGTCCCACAAAGCAATGGGTGGCACCGCACAGGAGGTGGCTCTGCTGTGCATGGAATGTCTCCTGATTATGATTACGCCTCAGTATTAATAAGGATGGCAGCTGCAGCAATCTGTTCAATTTTATGCAAATTAGTCCTGGCCCTCTGGCTTCTGGCTAGTGGCCAAGGCAGCCTTTGGCTGGGCAAAGTTTGGATTTATGCTTTATTCTACTGCTGCAAAGGTTTATTTAATTATCTGTATTTATTTAAAGCAGAATAGTACAAAGCAGTCATGCATGTTGGTCAACTTTGTGATGGCTGAATTGTGTAGGGTTTCCCACACACCCACAAGCTCGTCTGAATCACTGAATATGTGAATCACTGACTGTGACCCTGAAGAATAAGTAGGGGTAACTCCTCTCATTGCTTTCTTTGGTAATAAAGTGCTCCAAGTGGTTTCTCCCTGCTGTACTATTGAAGGTCTGTGAAATCAAGTAAGGCAGGTATCTTTTAAATGACACTGTAAATCTTTAGTAGCTGGGACTTGGTGGGGAGATTATCTGAATTAGAGAATTTGATATACACGATATTTTGAAAGAAATGGGTGAAAGTGGTCAAAGCACACAAACTTCCAGTAACCAAACAAAAAGATTTAGGTATATAATATACAGACTAGAGACTGCAGTTAATAATACTATATTATATACTTGGAAGTTGCTTAAAGAGTAGATCTTAAAAATTCTTATCACGAGAGAAAAAATGTTAATGTGTGGTGGTGGATGCAAACTAGACTTATTTCACAGTGCATACATATCATGAATATGTTGCACTCCTGAAATTAATATTACATGTCAATTACATCTCAATAAAAATATTTTAAAATAAATTAATGTCTACTATTTCCAAATATATGTACCTAGCAAGCCAAAATAGTCTAGCAAGATATGCTCTTAGTGCCCATTTTCATGATAATGATTTGTAATTTTCATCTAAATTTCATATAACTGGTATATAAAGTGTTAAAAATAGTTTACTGTCATCTTGTGTGAAATAATTATTCCCTTTTATACTTGCTTATAATAAAATTAATTGGTGTACCAAACTGATTTCTTCTTGAAGAGTATATAAGAGAACCTGGGCCCAGCTTACATCTTAATCCTCAAATATCAGAATTAATGAGGTTATAGCAAATTTTTTAAATGTAGTTACTGGATACCTACAATTCATTGATTTTTTACACAATCAGTTAATATGAGACATGGGCTGGCAGCCATTTCTGAACTTGCTCTACATGTTTTATGATAATTTTATTTGTGATCCTTCTTATTTTTCATAAACTTAGTTTTCATAAATCTTACCAATGAAATATTTCATAGGCCACTTGGGTTAGGGAAATTCTATCTCCTATTTTATCAGCTAAGTCTTCTGCAATCATATTAAAAGCCACAAAATATGCAGAGATAGCACCCACCATTTTCAGCTACTTGTACTAAGGTTTCAGCATCAGATCGTTCCTCCTTCCTGTTAATCTAGGCTCTTATGAGCCTCCTTTTATTTTAAGCACAGATTCAGCTGACAGCCAGCACTTGTTCTGGTTTTGAATCAAACGCTGGCAGTGTTCCCAGAATATGAACCAGTTGTTTCTTTTACACACTCTCTCATTGTCCCTCACCATCCCAACTGCTTTCAAAGCAATGTGCCATAACCAAACTTACACTTGCTTTAATGAGAATTAAAGTGCATGAATCAAAGCAAAGCTTCCCATGTGGCCACTGACTATCTCTGGGGTAAATTAAGACAGTTGATCTGCAATGTAGTAAAAAAAAAGGCAGGGGGAAAAAAGTGTGTAGAAGACATCTCCTCTTTCAAACTGAAGCATAGAAATTATGTATGTATAAATAAGTTTTCTCTGAATTATCCAGTCCCCCCCCCCCACATTTTAGCTATTAGAAACTTGATCTAAGAGTTGCTTTAACTATGTTCACTGGAAATGATAACAACTTTCCCACTTTTGTCTTTGAATATCCCACCATTTTTTCCTTCTTCTGATAATGGCCAACATCTTATTTCCAATTTCACATCCTCTTTATTGTTAAAATTTATTTTTAATACTAAATTATTCTTGTTTTTATGGTTGGTGAAGTTTACTATAATCTGTGTCTATTCTGGATCCTATTCAATGAGACTACTTTCTAAAGTTCTGAGAAGATATTTTCAAGTAAGATATTCCTGGGCAAGGATTTGGAAGACTATGTAATAACAAAATCGTATATAAATATGAATTTATACAGATGTGTATAAGAGACAGATCCCTAATCTGCTAATTTTAGAATGTTCACATTTATAAAACAAAAAAGCAAAGAATATAAATGTCTAATAAAAGGATTAGTTAAATAAGTATGGCATATTTAATATATGATCATATAGACCTGAAACTAGAAGACATAGAAAGACTGTGACATTTTACAAACTAAAAATAATAGGTTCTATTAGTTTTTATTTTACATACACACACAGATGATTGAAAGATTCACATACATGTATCAGAGTTGCATACTGAAACTCTGCTCCACAGATGGAAAATAAATTTAGCTTTTTTATTCTCTACAAGTGATCCAATTTCCTCACTATTTCCCATGCTGCTGGGCTAGTGGAGATAAATATATCAGGATACATTTACTTGCTAATAGCAGTGAGGTTTTCCACTTTGAGTCCATTCAAAAGTTCTAGTATCTTTGGGGCAAATGCTTAGGTTTTGGAATTTCCCTCTTCTCCCTCATATCCCCATGTAGACTGCTTCTCTGTAGGAGACATATGGGTAGATGGAAAATTATATGGCTTTCTGACTGTTGAGGAAAAAGACCTCCTCTTCCCGCAATGGCTTTTTATCTGTACTAATCTCTGCAGCTCAGTTCTTCCTGCCATTGCTCTGGTGTTCATCATGGAGACACTATTCCCATCTGCTCTCTTGGGATTTCAACTTGTTAACCAACCATTCATGTTCACAGCCTTGACTACTCATGTTGAATTTCAGTGTCCCTGATCACTGTGACCTCCTTGTCCATGCGCCTTGCTTCTACTGGTACACCCAACCAATCTAAAAATTATGCATCCCTTCTAGGAAGCTCACTGAGATTTCTGCACCCCAGTTTACCTTTCAAAGGCCATGGGAAGCCAGCAGTCCTGTGACAGGCTCATCTCTTACTGTCAATGCTATGCTCCTGATCATTTACCTTGTTGGTCATGGTACCAAACTGGACACAGCTTCTTCTAGAAGCTTGCATGCTTTCCTACATTTGCCTGAGGAAGTGGACCCTAGTTCTGATGACCTCAAGATCATTCCATCCCACTCTTTCAAGGTTTATCCAAGGTGGGTGGGAATAAAGTGCTAGCACTCAACTAATTCCGTTTGCCTCTACATTTCTTCTTTCTGTACTACTCAAGTTCAGGGCTTCCCTGGTGGCTCAGAGGTTAAAGCATCTGCCCGCAATGCAGGAGGCCTGGGTTCAATCCCTGGGTCGGGAAGATCCCCTGGAGAAGGAAATGGCAACCCACTCCAGTATTCTTGCCTGGAGAATCCCATGGGCGGAGGAGCCTGGTGGGCTACAGTCCATGGGGTCACAAAGAGTCGGACACGACTGAGTGACTTCACTTTCACTTTCAAGTTCAGAAGAGGTGGGCCTTATAGTTTCTCCTCCTCTCTAAAAGAGGCATTTCCTCTTCTTAGGGAGCATTAGAACTCACAGCTTGCCCTTAGTAATGGAAACTCTTTGAGACCCCATGGACTACAGCCTGTCAGACTTCTCTGTCCATGGGATTCTCCAGGCAAGAATACTGGAGTGGGTTGCCATGCCCTCCTCCAGGGGATCCTCCCAACCTAGGGATCGAACTGGGGTCTCCTGCATTGCAGGCAGATTCTTTACTGCCTGAGCCACCAGGGAAGCCCAATAATGAAACACCAAACTCCTAATCAAATAAGTGCTGCTCTTATGATCAATGTAGCAAGAAAATTAGGAACTAGGGATTTCTAAAAACGGAAACACATAGTTTGCAATAAAAATTCAATAGTCCTATTTCAAAGAGGCATATTTACATATACATTTATATACATGAGTAGAGGCATATACATATATAACATGCTGGTATATTATGAAAGGCATATTACATACATTTTGTATTTTATGGCATACTGAAATGTTACCCTTATTCAATCTGTGAATAAGATTATAAGTGATTTTTTATTTTCTTCCTTATGCTTTTTTAAAATATACTTTAAATTTTCTAAAATTAGTACATATTATTTTATAATAAATATAATGTATCAAACAAGATAATGTATTTTGCAAAAATACCTGTACTTTAGCCTAAGAATTTGATCTCATTTGAATAGCATTTTCCATAATATTTAAAATCTTTCTATTAAAGCATCAATAGAAGAATCACTTTAAAAGTCTAATTAAAAATTTTCAAGGGCTTAAATGTCTGCAAACGGTGACTGCAGCCATGAAATTAAAAGATGCTTGCTCCTTGGAAACGACTGAGTGACTTCACTTTCACTTTCAAGTTCAGAAGAGGTGGGCCTTATAGTTTCTCCTCCTCTCTAAAAGAGGCATTTCCTCTTCTTAGGGAGCATTAGAACTCACAGCTTGCCCTTAGTAATGGAAACTCTTTGAGACCCCATGGACTACAGCCTGTCAGACTTCTCTGTCCATGGGATTCTCCAGGCAAGAATACTGGAGTGGGTTGCCATGCCCTCCTCCAGGGGATCCTCCCAACCTAGGGATCGAACTGGGGTCTCCTGCATTGCAGGCAGATTCTTTACTGCCTGAGCCACCAGGGAAGCCCAATAATGAAACACCAAACTCCTAATCAAATAAGTGCTGCTCTTATGATCAATGTAGCAAGAAAATTAGGAACTAGGGATTTCTAAAAACGGAAACACATAGTTTGCAATAAAAATTCAATAGTCCTATTTCAAAGAGGCATATTTACATATACATTTATATACATGAGTAGAGGCATATACATATATAACATGCTGGTATATTATGAAAGGCATATTACATACATTTTGTATTTTATGGCATACTGAAATGTTACCCTTATTCAATCTGTGAATAAGATTATAAGTGATTTTTTATTTTCTTCCTTATGCTTTTTTAAAATATACTTTAAATTTTCTAAAATTAGTACATATTATTTTATAATAAATATAATGTATCAAACAAGATAATGTATTTTGCAAAAATACCTGTACTTTAGCCTAAGAATTTGATCTCATTTGAATAGCATTTTCCATAATATTTAAAATCTTTCTATTAAAGCATCAATAGAAGAATCACTTTAAAAGTCTAATTAAAAATTTTCAAGGGCTTAAATGTCTGCAAACGGTGACTGCAGCCATGAAATTAAAAGATGCTTGCTCCTTGGAAGGAAAGTTACGACCAACCTAGACAACATATTAAAAAGCAGAGACATCACTTTGTTGACAAAGGTCCACATAGTCAAAGCTATGGTTTTTCTAGTAGTCATGTATAGACGTGAGATTTGGACCATAAAGAAGGCTGAGTGTTGAAGAATTGATGTTTTGAACTGTGGTGCTTGAGAAGACTCTTGAGAGTCCCTTGAACTGCAAGTTGAACAAGTCAATCCTAAAGGAAATCAATCCTGAATATTCACTGGAATATTCATGCTGAAGCTGAACTCCAATACTTTGGCCACCTGACATGAAAAGCTGACTTATTGAAAAAGATCCTGATGCTGGGAAAGGTTGAAGACAAAAAGAGAAGAGTGCGGCAGAGGAAGAGATGGTTCGATAGCATCACCAACTCAATAGACATGAATTTGAGCAAACTTTTGGAAATAGTGAAGGACAGGGAAGCCTGGTGTACTGCAGCCCATGGGGTCACAAAGAGCTGGACACCAATTAGTGATTGAACAACAATAACAACACAAATATTTAAATAATTCCTCAAGATGCATATAATGAGTTGATTATAATATTTAGATTTTACATTTTACACTTAGCAGAGTTAGCCCCTGCTTTCCATTTGAAGATGGAAGCTCTGGGTAGTTACCTATGGATGTGTCTAAGAGGTTCCTCTATCTCCCCTGCAGCAGCTGTCTACAGAGGTTATTAGTCTTGCAGACTGGGCCTTAATGGGCAGTTGTCAAGAATGTGGTATCTACCAAGGCTACCAATAGCTGATCTGCATGTAGAGCTCTGGATGCATTCGGCTTCCCTCTTATCATCTTCCTCTCCTAGGTGCATACTTAATTGGATCAAGAGCGCTAAGTATCCCCATCTTAAGGCCAAATAGCCCCAACATAAAGTCTTCTTTCCCATCTGTTCGCTTTCGATCAATAGCTTAGTTCTGTAAATGAATTTGCAGACCACCAAAACAAACTTGTGCTATGTATAAATTGTACACTGAAAACAGGTTTTAACAGACCTTTCAAAATTTGAAACTAAGCAAGTCTAGTGTGCATATTAAAGCTTAAGTTTGGTTTCTTATAGTTAATCATTATTTTTAATAGAGAGGAAGCTAAGTCTAAACTTAAGAGCTAAATCTCATGATAAGTCTCTGAAGTCAGGCTGAAAGATTCATTTCAGATGCTAAATAACAGTATTAAGCTGTGCTAATTTCAAAATAAAGAATATTTTTATTCTTTCAGATCAGTAAACATTAAAATATACAGTGCTCTGTCCCTACAGAAATCAAGCAGAATCTTACAGTATTTCATTTTGATCAAAAATTCTACTTTTTGGAAACACAAGATTACTTTCAGCAATTATTTGAAAATTCACTTTATACAGTATCTGCTGGACATCTGATATTTCATAGAAAACCATTGCGTGAGACAGTCTGGAGAGAGGGAAGTAAAAACTAGTGCAGTTTGTGGAATAGCAAAGTTTTATCCTAAGAAGTTATATCCCGTTCTTTAGTATACATGGATGACTATCTGGCATTTCAAGCACTGTGTTAAGTGTAATGAAATTAAACTGAATCCAGCGTTTGTATTACTATTTGAACAAAGTTTTTTGCTCTTTGGTGCACAATCTCGAAAATAAGTCTATCATTCCTGGGTGGTCACTGTAGATAGCTTCAAGCATACAAAATACAAAAAGCACGCATGAAATATGCCAGTCTATTAAATTAACATCTTGCAAAAGCTCCTCTCCAAAATCCAGATGCTTATATTGCTTTTGACAGACTGTAGGCAGTAAAGTTTTAACTTAAAAGAAGGGGCTTTCCATTTCTGTTTTCAAGTTAAAAATAATGAAAGGAAAACACACTGAAATTCCCACATTATTAAATAAAACATTTAAGTGGCCAAGGGCCAATCATTGTCACGCCATGAACAAATGCCTTACGGTAATATGTTCCATAACTGTTCACTAAAAACTACCAATTTTAACACATTTGCACATGATTAAACACCATAAAAAGTTGCTTATTGAAGCCAGTGTCATAACACTTACTCATGCCCAAGGGTAGGGAAGCTTCAGTGCAAACCTGAGTGAGAAAGGTGGTGTGAAATAAGTTCCACGTTGTGAAAACAGATCCTAAGCAGATTTGCCAAATAGCTGACTCCATTCAATGGTCAGAAGTTCATAATATCATCATAAGACTGCTGGGCTAAGAAAATGTTAACTGATGAATTTTCTCAGCAATGAAAATATGCAAAGATAGTTGATTAAAATTAAGTTTTGAAAAAATCTATTTGACCCCTGTAATCTCCTTACCAAAAAACATAAATGCTTACTGAAAAAAGTAAACTGGAGTTGGCTTTCTTCAGGTAAACTCTTCCAAAACCTTTTAAAAGGCAAAATAAATCTTGTATTAGAGCTAGTAATTAGTATGCTAGGAGAAAAAAAACATAGGAAGAACTTTTCAAGTTTTAATATAATCAGTAGTTACAACTTAATAAAAAACAAAACAATAGCAAAGTGAAAAAGTAATCCTTTGGGATCTTTAGTGTCCCTGGGCTCTCAGCTCCATCACAACAGTCTCTAATGTTCTCCTGTGTGTCTTTGTCTTCATGTGGCTGTCTTCTCATAGGGACACCAGCCATATTGGATTGGGGATATATTCTACTAAGTATGACATCACCTTGACTAATTACATTTACAACAATCCTCCTTTCAAATAAGGTCAAACTCTGAGATATTTGGGTTTCTTTTTTAAGGGCACATGACTCCATCCGTAAGAGTAAAGTATTTGTGGAGTTCTATGTTGGTGTTCTAATTTTGCTAAAAGATCTCAAATCCAGGGAAGTCCATGCTCAGTGGATGAATGGATCAATGAGAAATAGTTAAGGCCTACTAATTAAACCAGTTTAGAACATGTGTTAATTTATATAGTGTTACATTATAAAATATTGAACATTTATTTTCAAATCATGGAAAAGTATTTTTAGATTTGGGTGGCAGATCTTTAAAAGTTTTATTACTGAATTGAGATGCCTGAGAAGAATTTCTAAACATAATTGACCTGTTGAATTTCTCTACTAGGCAATGTCTAGATAATTAAAGCTTCTAAATTTCTGAAAGATGGGTGCTTTACAAAATTGCACCCGTTTAGGTTGTACAGTTAAAAATAGTGTTAACATTAAAGTACAGTCCTAGTTCTTTCATTGATGAAGTAAATCACATAATTGCTCCTTTAGTTTCTACATTTGTAAACTAGAGACTCTCAACTTGACTTCAGGTATTTATTGTAAGTCTGAAGATAACAAATATTATATATAGTAAGATGAGTTTTCATAAATGATCAGTAGTACAATTCAGTTCATTTACCCCAGCCACCCCAAGAGAAGTCCTGTTAGACAAGGGAGAAGTCTGAAAGGACCACACAGTGCCATTCCCAGCCCTCACCTCCTGGCATTTCCACTGCTCTCAAAACACTATTCCAGTGGTTTCAGCGATTGAAATTCTATTTGAAAAGAGGGGATTGTCTCTCTATTCTTTTCTCTTAAAGGTACAAACCTCAAATGTTTAAAAGTGGACCTTCCCAGGGGAGTGAGGCTGGAGCTGCCCACGCCACCTTGTGCCCTCCAGGGGAGAACTGTCTCAGGCTGGAGGATGAAGCAAGCAGCGGGGAGAAGCAGGGAGAGAGCGGAGTCCTAGTGGGGTCAGCTGAACGCCTGCATCAAGGCTGATTCATGTCAATGTATGGCAAAAACCTGGAAAATCCCATGGATGGCAGAGCCTGGTGGGCTGCCGACTGTGGGGTCGCACAGAGTCGGACAAAACTGACGCGACTTAGCAGCAGCAGCAGCATGGCAAAAACCACTGCAATAGTGTAAAGCAATTAGCCCCCAATTATAATAAATAATTTTTAAAAAGTGGACCTTTCGGTGGGGGGGGGAACGACTTTAAGAGTTATTGTATGCAAATATTTTCTCCCATTTTGAGGGTTGTCTTCTCATCTTGTTTATGGTTTCCCTTGCTGTGCAAAAGCTTTTAAGTTTCATTATGTCCCATTTGTTTATTTTTGTTTTTCTTTTTTATTACTTTCAGACGTGGGTCAAAAAAGATCTTGCTCTGACTTATGTCACAGTGTTTTTCTTATGTTTTCCTCTGAGTTTTATGGTGGTTGACCTTACATTTAGGCCTTTAATCCATTTTGAATTTATTTGTGTTTATTGTGTTAGGGAGTGTTCTAATTTCATTCTTTTACATGGAGCTGTCCAGTTTCCCAGCACCACTTATTGAAGAAGCTCTTCTTTCTCCATTGTGTATTCTTGCTTCCTTTGTCATGGATTAATTGACCATAGGTGCGTGGTTTTATTTCTGGGCTTTCTACCTGAATTAATTTTTTAGTGAGGTGTGAGACAAGGCTTGTGGTTCTTGTTTTAGACAGAGACAGTCAGGGTTTCTAACACCATATGTTGAAAAGAGCATCTTTTCACAATTAAATTATTTTGGGTGAAAGTCAGCTGACCACATGTATGTGGATCTACCTCTAGACGCTGTGCCATGTTCCATTGATATCTTGGTCTTTCCAGTGGCCAGTACCACACAGTCTGGTTTATTGTAACTTTAAGCTTCTCAACAGTATCTGTGTGCTCAGTCGCTCAGTCCTGTCAGACTCTTTGAGGCCCCATGGACTGGAGGCTGCCAGGCTCCTCTACCCACGGAATTTTTCAAGCAAGAATACTGGAGTGGGGTACCATTTCCTACTCCAGGGGATCTTCCTGACTCAGAGATGGAACCCTCAACGCTTGCATCTCCTGCATTGGCAGGCAGATTCTTTACTACTACCACTATCTGGGAAGACCTCTAAACCCTATAATTCTCCCATTTTTTGGTCCTTTTTCAAAATTACTTCAGCTATTTATGTACTTCTGCATTTCCATGTAAAACTTTGAATCAAATTGTCATTTTCTTAAAAGGAAAGAAAATGGCCTAATGATTGAGATGGTATTGAATTCATAGATAATTTGGGGAAAAAAGGGCATCTTAGCATTATTGAGTGTTCCATATTTCCTCCAATTACCTATTATTTCCTTAATAGCATTTTGGCTTATTTTCAGGTTTGGATAATTACGGCTAATGCTGCCATAAACATTCCTACATAATTCATTTTTCTTTTTAATATAAATCTAGAAACATCAGTTAATTCTATTTGATTAGTATTTTATTCAAATCTTCTGTTTACTTATTTTTTGTCTGTTTGTTTCAATAATAACTGGGTAATAGAAATTAAAATCTGTATCATTGTGGATTTTTCTGTTTTTCTTTCAGTTCACTTCAGTTCAGTCGCTCAGTCGTGTCTGACTCTTTGCGACCTCATGAATTGCAGCACGCCCAGCTTACCTGTCCATCACTATTTCCCGGAGTTCACCCAAACTCACTTCCATAGAGTCAGTGATGCCATCCAACCATCTCATCCTCTGTCGTCCCCTTCTCCTCCTGCCCCCAATCCCTCCCAGCATCAGAGTCTTTTCCAATGAGTCAACTCTTTGCATGAAGTGGCCAAAGTATTGGAGTTTCAGCTTTAGCATCAGTCCTTCCAAAGAACACCCAGGACTGATCTCCTTTAGAATGGACTGGTTGGATCTCCTTGCAGTCCAAGGGACTCTCAAGAGTCTTCTCCAACACCACAGTTCAAAAGCATCAATTCTTCAGTGCTCAGTTTTTCTTTAGTTCTTTTAAATTTTTGTTTTATGTACTTTGAAAAATGGTGATTAGGTGTATGCACACTTAGAAGTCTTATGTCTTATTGAAAACTGTTATTAATTAGAAAGTGATCATTTGTGATTATATTTGATTTACTCATCTAATTATCTGATATAAATATAGGCAATTCATCTTTTACAAGTTTATTTTTTTATGGTAAATCTTTGTATATCATCTCAATTTATTTGGTGGTATCCTTAAATTTTAAGTGTCTCTTTTATCCTTGTGGGCCAGTGGCTAAGACTGTGTCTTCAGTGCAAGGGGCCTGGGTTCAATCCCTGGTCAAGGAATTGGATCCTTCATGCCACAGTCAAGATCTAGCACAGCCAAATAAATAAATTTTTAAAAGATATTAAATAAAAATCTGCACTGTTTTAGAAAAGCAAATTAAAGTATCTCTTTTGTAAATATTCTTTGCATTTGTCCGTTATTCATTTTTCCCTTGTTCTTTCTTCTTTGGATTAGTTGAGCATTTTCTTTGAGTATTTAGTTGAGTATTACCTTTCTAAGTGTATCTCTTTGTATTATTTTTGGTGACTTTTCTATAAATTGCACTCTGAATTACAACTTACCACAAAATTGTATTTTAATAATATTATAATATCAAATGTTTGATATAAGAAACTTAAGACAGCAGAACTATATTTCCCTTTCACAGCCTTCCATTTTTATGTTGCTATTGTCATTTACTCTATTTCTCTACATGTTATATACTCCATATGCTTTGTTAGGTTTGCTTTATATAGGCAGTTGAGTTTAAAAAAAAATAGTTTATATATGGAATTTAGAAAGATGGTAATGATAACCCTGTATGAGAGACAGCAAAAGAGACACAGATGTATAGAACAGTATTTTGGACTCTGTGGGAGAGGGAGAGGGTGGGATGATTTGGGAGAATGGCATTGAAACATGTATAATATCATATATGAAACAAATTGCCAGTCCAGGTTCGATACATGATACTGGATGCTTGGGGCTGATGCACTGGGATGACCCAGAGGGATGGTACGGGGAGGGAAGAGGGAGGGGTGTTCAGGATGGGAAACACGTGTATACCTGTGGCAGATTCATGTTGATATATGGCAAAACCAATACAATATTGTAAAGCAATTAGCCTCCAATTAAAATAAATACATTTATATTAAAAAAAGAAAATTAGTAAAATAATATTTATTATTATTTCTTGTGGTCTTTTTTTCTAATAAATCCAGTTTTCCATCTGGTATCATTTTATTCTACCTGAAGAACATCTCTAGCATTTCTTTTTTGTCATGTATCTATGCTGGTGACAATTTTCCTCAGCTTTCATGTGAATGCTGAAAATTCCGTTATTCACATTAATTTTTTGAAGGTTTTTTTTTCAGGGTATTAATCCTATGCTGATAGGTTCTATTTTTTCTGCATTTTAAATATGCCATTTACATTTTCTTATGCTATTATTTCTGAATGGAAGTCAGTTATAATTCTGATATGTTTCCCTTTATTTCATTTGTCCTTTCGTTTGACTGCTCTTAAGACGTATTTCTTCAGCTTTTATTTTTAGCAATTTGACTGCAGTGTGTGAAGGTGGGGTCTGCTTTATGGCTTATCTAGATACTTTGCTCCTTGGGATGGTATTTTTACCAAATGTGAAATATTTTGGCCTGTATTTGTTATAATACATTTTTTTACATCATTCTGTTTCTTCTCAGCTCTAGGAACAAATTATACAAATGTTGGAAAATAGATGTACATTACCTCATAAGTAATAGATTGAGCCTTTGTTTCCTCCATGGTAAGCATTTGCTGAAAAATCTGGTTAGTTCCCTTGGACTTTTGGATTCTTGCCCATGTGTGCATACTATACAGTTGACACGGATTAGAAGAAAACCTATACGTACATTTTGGAGCTCTTTCCTCTGTAACTCCATTGTATCCTGATGACCCTTCTTTAATTTCTAACTGCTTTTGCAGTTGCAAATATCTCCTGTTACTTCTATGGCCAATAAAACTGTGGCTTTCTGTTTAAGTTCTGGCTGATTCATTTATCTGTGTTGTGAAATGCCCTTTCAACCTACATATCATTCATTGCAGTTTTCTTCTTTTAAGGGTTAAACAGAATACAGTTTCTGCTAGATTTTGATACCTTCAAAGAGTTGTTTCTATATTTTGTCCAAAGTTTACAATTATTATTTGTGGGAGAATAAATGCTAGTCTAATAAATGCTTTCCCACCATTATCAGAAACAGATCCTCTGCGCTAGTGATTTATAAACCTGCTCCTTTGAATCATAAGGATTCAGAGAGGATATACCACCGTCTGGTAAGAGATGTTCGGCTACCCTCCGTCTATATTTGTGTATCTTTAAATTAATCTATTTACATATTGATCTTTCTCTTAATGTTTTACTAGAAGAAAATATTCTACTATTTGATAGTCATGTTTCCAGTCTCAGATTAGTTTCCAGGAAACAAAATAATGTTTTTAAATCTAGTTTTTTTAATTGTGTATGCTTACAAAGATTATTTTATGCCAGAATCTTTGGGGATATTGTTCATTCACTCCTGGGTTATCCAGAAATGTTGCTGATTCATGTTTGGTTCTAAATGCTTGAGCCTTATTGGAATATCTTGGAGCTATCAAAGTCAATGGTAACAATGCATGCTGGGTTATGGGGAGTGGTGGTGAGTGTCCTCCAGATTGTGGAAAGACTCTCTTCACCAGTTTAAATGCTCAATATATGTACATCAATACATAAAATATTTACATGAGAACTGTTTTAGTTTTTATTTTCTTAATGGTGTTGTTTTTAAGGTTTAGTAATAATGGTCAATCTTTTCTTTTGATTTAAAAATTCAAAACTAGCTCCTGGTTAACCATAACAAAAACGCAAGAGATGTAGCTTTGATCCCTAGATCAAGAAGCTCTCCTGGAGGAGAAATGGGCAACCCGCTCCAGTATTCTTGCCGGGAAAATCTTACAGACAAAGGAGCTCGGTGAGCTAGAGTCCATAGGGTCACAAATTGTCGCACACTACTGAGACTGAGCAGGCAGGTAATCAAAACAAAATATTTATCTGATCATAAAAAATTGAAATCTAACTAGAAGCACTTGTCACAAGTTGTTTTACAATGTTTTACTAACACAGCATTATAAATCAATTATACTTCAGTAAAGAAGAAAAAAAATTTTAAGAATGAATGATTGAAAGGATTCCTCAATTTTTTACTACTCCTAAAATATTGCCTTGTTCAGAGAAAATACAAACATAAAATTCAGTTAAAATGTTTGCTTATTCATTTACAGTCATGACTATGAACTACATTACATAATTCATTTGTATATGTGTACCAGATATATGGTATTTTGTGAAGTCATCTCATACCGTCAGCAAAAGTCAGTGTAATAAAATGACACCCTATAATTGAGATGGGAGCTGGAGAAAGGAGAAAACCTTTATGTAGAGACACATGTTTTATAAACTCTTTACTGTAATATTGATCAGTATACTATTAATTTTATGTGTAATTTTACAACCTTTATTCCTAATATTATAATAAAGTTCTTATGGTCATTCACCAACAATTATTGAGGCAATAAATTTAAAACTGAATAAGAAACAGTCTTAGATTGGTGGTGTCAATAATGTCCTAATGTCGTAAAGCGATAAACTTAATGTCTTAAGGAGATAATTTTAACAGAATGTGGTTACTGTTATAACAGATGCTTGTGCTTCACACTGTGGAAACATTAAGTCTGCACAGATAATACACTCTGATATACTTTTGCTGTGTAGTATTTTATACACGAAGAAAATTATAGAGACTAAATATTACCAACACAGTGTAGATTTACTTGTTAGAAATTCCTAAACTTCTGAGTCAAAAAATTTTAATAAAGTCTTATAATAAATTTGAACTCCATTTTGTACTCCCCTTTCCTTGAAAATAAACTGTCTAGAAAAGTTTTATTAATTCTTTATATGATTTTGAAACTTTAAGTATATATGTTTATATCTAGGAAAAACATGTGTCATGGCCTGGCAGTTTTTAAATTCTTCACAATCTATTTTATCATTCAACATTATCTTTGAGAGACTAATCTGACATAAAGTCTATTCATTTTCATGGCTGAAAACATACCTAGTTATGTGAATATACCATTATTACTGATCAGTTTTCAAGTTGATGAATATCGATTTGCTTCCAACTTTGTGCAGTTATAAACAAGGCCACTATGAGCATTCTTGCTTGTTTCTTTGTCTATAGTTCTGAGTGAAACTATCTCTAGGGTATTTATTGAAGTGTAAAATTGTTGTGTCTTAAGAGTGTAGTCAAGGCTATGGTTTTTCCAGTAGTCATATATGGATGTGAGAGTTGGACTGTGAAGAAAGTTGAGCACCGAAGAATTGATGCTTTTGAACTGTGGTGTTGGAGAAGACTCTTGAGAGTCCCTTGGACTGCAAGGAGATCCAACCAGTCCATTCTGAAGGAGATCAAGCCTGGGATTTCTTTGGAAGGAATGATGCTAAGGCTGAAACTCCAGGACTCTGGCCACCTCATGCAAAGAGTTGACTCATTGGAAAAGACTTTGATGCTGGGAGGGATTGGGGGCGGGAGGAAAAGGGGACGACAGAGGATGAGTGGCTGGATGGCATCATTGACTCGATGGACGTGAGTCTGAGTGAACTCCGAAAGTTGGTGATGGACAGGGAGGCCTGGCGCGCTGCAATTCATGGGGCCGCAAAGAGTCGGACATGACTGAGTGACTGAACTGAACTGAAGAGGTGAAAATTCTCAGTTTTACCAGATATTGCAAAAATCAAGCATCCAAAATTTGTTGTAAGAATTTTCACTTCCACTCCATATTAAAACTATGATTTTTCCTACATTTTAACAATATTGGGTATTGTCAGACTTTTAAATCTGCTGGGCATCATGCTGCTTAATGTGAATTTTCTATTTACTAATGAGGTTGGTTGATATATTTATTTATTAATCCTTTAGGGTCCTTCTCCTGTAAATTGTCAGTTTATGCTCTTAGATCATTTTAAAATAAATTATTTGGGCATTTTTTTTATTTGTATGTTTGTTTTATGTTTAAGTCAGTCTCACTATCAGGATTGAAAACAATGATAACACATGTGGAGAGAATTGTATTAAAACCATTATCTGTAGAACATGAGTAGGTTTTCAAAGTCCCACCTACACTTTAACTTTTAAAGTGAAATTACATGAACAGATGTGTGCATGCACACACACATACAGATTCAGAAACTTCTTGGATCACATCTTAGGACATAGGAATCTCTATAGAAATAAGAGATTTGTTCATTTATGCAATCTGATGATCCAGAAAGAAAATAAATACCTCTGGATTTTCCATATGAAAGAAACAGATTAATCAGGAACAATACTAGGGAGGAGAGACTTCAGGTGATGTTACTCTAGTCTAAGGGTGTACAAACCCAGACAGAAAATTGAAATAATCACTTTTGCCTTTGTTGTCCATCCATCTCTCTCTCTGGCCTTCTGCAGTTTGAAGCCTTCTGGCATCTCATCTTTTCTGCTCTATGATGTCTCAGTTTTCTGCTGCACTCCAGTGAGCACTGAGATATATTGCTGTAGGTGTCAAGAGAATAACAATGTGATTCACACTAACATGAGAGTTACTGATTACATTCCAAGATGGTTTATGTATAAGAGGTTGTCAACGGCTAACTGATAAAATTTAAAGAAGGACAGGATATGCATTAAATAAAATAGTGCTGGGCTCTAAGCTAGCACAAAGTATCATGTGTTTTAATTTTTAGCTCTCAGAGTACTTGTGAAAGAGATATAAATATACATACTCTTTCCACAATGTAGAAGCAAATTTAGGACATATGTGGTAGGAGGTTGGCAGTGGGAATCTGTCTTCTGCCCATCAATTATATTACTAGGATAAGCTACATAAAAGACCTCTTTCTTGCCCTGATGCATGTTGGTACCATATGTCTTTCTGGTCCTCAAGGACAGAATCTATCTCTTTCTCTCAAGTCACTAAATTCATTCTTATTGTCTACCAGGATAAGAAGGAGCAAAAATTTGACACAACCTTTGGAAATTGCATTGACTATGTTGTACACCAATAAAAACTTTTACAAATTAGAAATTATTTAAGAGAAAGAAATTGTTTTTAAAATATTCACCATATCAGATATGATCACAGATTGAAACAGTAACTAAATAAAATACAGAGTTTGAACTTTGTAGCAAGCTATCTATGAGAGTAAAAACGGCCAGATCAAATATTGACTAAATTGTAAAGTCAGCTTGTCCTCGAAGCCTCCTTAAAAATTATTTTTTATATATTTACCAATGTATCTTTGAAGCTACTCAATTTTATTAACCCGAATCAACTTGATTTAATAGAATGTTATTGAGTTGCTTACTCTGTACGACATTCCGTGTTAGGCATTGTGGAGTATAAGAAAAAAGGCACAGTTTCTTCCTTAAGTTGCTTGCAGCCATGCAGATGGGAAGGTGATATGAAGTAAGTGGTGGTGTGAAACAACATGAGGTGATT
The DNA here is from genome assembly GCA_006410635.1 of Cephalophus harveyi. Classification (NCBI taxonomy): domain Eukaryota; kingdom Metazoa; phylum Chordata; class Mammalia; order Artiodactyla; family Bovidae; genus Cephalophus; species Cephalophus harveyi. Next base: position 211,116 of record SJYT01053739.1, read on the forward strand.
GGGCCTCTAGTAAACTGGAACCCAAGGCAACCATGCAACAGGGTAAACCAGCGAGCTCCAACTGATTATTGCCATTCAGGAACATAGGAACACGGTTGTCAGATTTTTTCATTTTTTTTCCCTCCAGAGTATTTTTATGTGAACTATGATCAATAACCTCAGATATGCAGATGACACCACCCTTATGGCAGAAAGTGAAGAGGAACTCAAAAGCCTCTTGATGAAAGTGAAAGAGGAGAGTGAAAAAGTTGGCTTAAAGCTCAACATTCAGAAAATGAAGATCATGGCATCCAGTTCCATCACTCCATGGGAAATAGATGGGGAAACAGTGGAAACAGCGTCAGACTTTATTTTTTGGGGCTCCAAAATCACTGCAGATGGTGACTGCAGCCATGAAATTAAAAGACGCTTACTCCTTGGAAGGAAAGTTATGACCAACCTAGATAGCATATTCGAAAGCAGAGACATTACTTTGCCGACTAAGGTCCATCTAGTCAAGGCTATGGTTTTTCCTGTGGTCATGTATGGATGTGAGAGTTGGACTGTGAAGAATTCTGAGTGAACTCCGAGAGATGGTGCTAGAGAGGGAGGCCTGGCGTGCTGCGATTCATGGAGTCGCAAAGAGCCGTACACGACTGAGCGACTGACCTGAACTGAACTGAACTGATGATTTTTAATCAGTGACACTTTTTAAAATTAAATACTAATAAATACTGCAAGTTGAGTATGGCATACACAGTGAAAAAATTTAAAATCTTAACTGTAAAGTGAATGTCCTGGAATAGTCAGCTCTTTTCAATGAAAATAATTAATCAATCTTTTTCCAAGCACTACCATTCAATTGAAAATGACTCATGATATCCAGGTTACCAGATCTGCTATGGATTAAATTTGTTTTCCCCAAATCCATATATTGAAACTTTAATCCTCAGTGCTAAGGTATTTGGAGGTGGGATTTGGGGAAAGTAATAAGTTCACGCAGGAAGGGTCCTCCTGAACAAAGTCAGTGTCCTTATAAAAAAGACATGAGAGAAATGATTCCTCAGCCACATGAGGCTATGGTGAAAATAGGACCATCTAAAGACTGAAGTGGGAGTTTCACAATGAATAGTGCTGAACTCTTGGACTTCTAGATTCCAGAACTTTGAGAACATAAATTTCTGTTGTCTCAGTCACCCAGTTCAGTCGCTCAGTCGTGTCCGACTCTTTGCGACCCCATGAATCGCAGCACGTCAGGCCTCCCTGTTCATCACCATCTCCCGGAGTTCACTCAGACTCACGTCCATCAAGTCCGTGATGCCATCCAGCCATCTCATCCTCGGTCGTCCCCTTCTCCTCCTGCCCCCAGTCCCTCCCAGCATCAGAGTCTTTTCCAATGAGTCAACTCTTCGCATGAGGTGGCCAAAGTCACCCAGTCTATGATATTCTGTTATGGCAGCCCAAGCTGACAAAGATCCAAAATAAAATAGCATTTTTTTCCTATTTCCATCTTACATTTTACTCCCCATAATTTGCCAAACATGACCGTTCCTTCCTTGTGGTGACATATTTCTCACCTTCCCTACCAATGCATTTGCAACCCCTTCCCAGTCTCCTCTGCACCATCATTGTGAATGATGTTCACATGTGAGTGTTACTTTTGTATCTCCAGTGCAGATCGCTCATCTGTGCCTCACATCCATAGATTCAGTTGGATGTCTAATAGGTATTTTGACCATAATCTACTGTTGATTTTTTTTTCCTAATCTTATTTCTTCTTGACTCATTTTCATTGCAGCAAATTGTGTCAGTTACTTAATCTACTCATTTCCTCAAGATATAAATCTAAGATTCATCATTGATATTTTCCCCTCAAATGTATGTATTTCTCTCTGTATTTACTGTGGCCACGTGATCCCTGTCTACCATCATCTTTTACCTCTCAACATGCTTTCTTGAATGAATGTTTGCTTGCTCTCATAGAGGAGCCAAAAATCATTGCAAAACATGTCTTACCATATACTTCTCATTTTAATATCTTTAGTGGCTTTCTAGGGCCTCTGTGTGAAATTCAAAGCTCTTAAATGGGCTGCTGCCTCCAGCTGGTACAGCTTCTGTTAGACTCTTAACACCACAGTGTGTCTTGTTCAGTGTGCTCCACCCAAATTTATTTCCTCCAGGAAGCCAAGCTTCTACCAGTGTCTGAAATACAAAAGTACCCTCAAGCATTTAGAAAGATTTTCTCTGTCTAGCTGCCGTAGGATTTTATTGCATCCCAACCCTTCAAATAAGTTCTCTTTGTCAATGTCAAGGTCAGGAAGTCCAGTGAAATGTTGGTGGACCCCTATATATGTCACTGTTAGTCATCATCTAGAACATCACTGAGAACTGAATAAATTTTGAATAGCTTTTTTCACTCATGTGAGTAGCCTTTCTGATATCAATGTTTTCCTATTTTATCTTGATATAAACATATTTTATTTATTGATTTTTTTTTTATAAAAAGAGCCTTTCTCAACATAGAACTACACAAATCCCTCCATTGCACATTCCATTTAGAAGATCATATTATCTCAAAATGGATCTAGGAAAGCCGAAGGAAAGTATGAATATATTTTATTTTTTTCCGCAAATATTTATTGAATTCTTACCATATGAAAGACATCGTACTAAATTCCTGGGATACATTAATAAGGAAAAAATAGAAACCTCTCATAAGCTTATGAGGAGATAGCTATAAATCAAATAATCACACAGATAATAGATATTATTATAAACTGAGATAAGTATTATGAAGAAATGGGTTAACATGCATTCAAAGAGTATGACAGAAAGTTGGCACAGTTTAGGGGGCTTAGGAAAGCCTTCCTTGGAAATAATGTCTGAGTCAAGATATGAAAGATAGGAGGAGATTAATCAGATGGAAAGAATTTAGGAAGACAGAAAGAAAGAGAGTTTTCCAGGGGTGGAAATAGCATATGCCAAGGCCTTGAACCCAAAGAGTTGGTATGTTCAAGAAGCTGAAAGAAGACCAGTGCGCCACAACCAACAGAAGCAAAAGAAGATTTAGTGTAAGTTGCTCTTGGAGGACTAGGCAGATATAGGAGGATTGCGAACAGATGACCCATATGTTGTTCTGCAGTTCAACAGACAGCTACTTAAAAATTCTAAATATCTTGTCTTACAATTTTTCCTTCATCACTTATCAAAATTTTATATTAGTAAGAGAAAGAAAGGCATAAATAGAAACATATATGGGATATGCCCATTGTAAAACTGACACAAATTAAATTAGAAAAGTCTAAAGGTTGAGTAACACAGATTTTTTAAAAGCAATATTTTGCCTGCAATTTTTTTTAATCTTATTGAGTACATGTGGGCTGATTTCAAGGTGAACTCTCTAGTCAGTACCAGTCTGAACTAGCTGTTCAGAAGCAAATTCAAGTCAGAAGCAAATGCAACCTGTTATTATATGTTTTACCTAGAAATCATTTAAAAAGAGTAAATTTGCTTCCAGACCACACTTACTGCATTCCTAATGTGGAGGGAAACCAGGCCACTTTGGCTCTAAGATTCCTGTTTAGCACAATCACAAAGAGCTTTTCAAATATATGCCAGTCTAAAAGTGAGGAATGTGAAAGAAAATCAGAAAGTGCATGAGAATTGATCAGGATGAGAGCTATTTCATCTACTCTTTTCATAATATATGAGGCTAAGTGACCTTCCTGAACTAGAGTACTTAAACAATGTGTTTGAGCCAAGGGCATAAACATTGATGCAAATATTGATAAAGCAACCTGACTTTGGGAATTTAATACATGGCAATTAACAACAGTGACAACAAAATACATTGTTGTTGTAAAATTCTTCACACGTATGTATACACACACACACACATGCATGGGACTTCTCTGGTGGCTCAGTGGTAAAGAATCTGTCTGTCAATGCAGAAGAACAAGAGATGTGGGTTTGATCCCTGGATTGAGAAGATCTGGAGGAGAAAATGGTAATCCACTCCAGTATTCTTGCTGAAAAATTCCATGGACAGAGGATCTTAGCAGGCTACAGTCCAAATAGTCAGACATGACAGCACCAGAACACAAACATATAATACACATATGTACATACACATTTACATATGAGAATATATGTACAAGAGTATTTATAGCAACACGGTGAGGACAAAAATTCAGCAACAACCTAAGCTCTCATCAGTAAAAGAATGGTTGCATGAATTATAATAAAGCAAGGGCATCAAGTTAATATTTACAATATGAAACATGTCTATGTGTTTAACTGGAGAGATGCCCACAAAATAATGTAAATTAAGTGAAAAAGAAATTGGTGTCTGTAACGCAATCTCATTTTGGTAAATAAACAAAATATGTGTATATACATAAATGTTTAGTATAAATATAAAATGTCTACAAGGATAACTATTTTATTAGATGAGTTGGGCTAAGTATGATTCAATCATGAATTATACTTTCCTGACACTCCTTATTGATACTTTCTTCCCAGAACTTGTATAGAATTTCAAGTTCGTCCCACAGGCTTTACAGACCCGCTAAGATAATTTTTAGAAATCCTCTGACAATGGATGGCTCCTTGGGAGCTCGTATACACCCATGGTGGATTCATGTCAATGTATGGCAAAACCAATACGGTATTGTAAAGTAAAATAAAGTAAAAATTAAAAAAAAAAAGTCAACGGGAAGTTAAAATAAAAAAGAAAGCAATAAAAAGTGGGTAAATTTTTTTCTAAATATACACACTACAAAAGAGTATATCAAAATGGCTGATAAATCTATCTAGTAAAGTAGACACTATCTGTATCCTGTGACCAAACTATCCTTAGTTTTATATACCCATCAGAAATGTGTATATATGTTTACCTGAGGACATATACTCAAACACTCATAGCAGCACTGTATGCATTAGCCAAAAGCTGGAAACTATCCAAATACCCATCAACAGTAGAACAGATTGTTTTAAAGTTAGCTGGAACACAACTTATGAACAGACAGCCTCTGTAGACAAGCCAGAAAGGGTTGTCTTCCTCAAATCAGCATTGCATTTATCTACTTCTCTATCTTCATGACATCTTGTTATGCTGTTCTACCTCTTGAGTCTCCCACTGTTCCTCCAGCCACAGGAACATGTACACAAACTTTAAAGCTAACTAAAATGTTATCCACAGTACTAAGTATTCTCTGATGTAGCAGAAGCCTTCTCATGATCTGAATTCCCATCATGTTTGCTTTGTTTCACCTCCCTCCCCACTGATGGCCTAAGAAAGCAGCAGCAAGCCATCCTCAAAAGCACCTTAAAAACTCGGTGTTAATAGACAAGACATCCTTGAAGAGCAGAGATGAACTGCTTCCCTCCAGGATGAAGAGAGAGAAACACTCTTTTTTCTTGCTTGAGCTGTTGGTAAATGTGATCTCTGATAGAGCACTTGAATAAATAACATAGCCGGGCCAGTATTCTAATGTTTAACGGATCCACCAGGATTGAGAGTCAAGGGGGTTTAATCTTCCTTTGTTACTGCTCAAGGTGTCCAGTTTTTAAATGTCAGACAGCATTCAGTTCAGTTCAGTCGCTCATTCATGGTGACTCTTTGCAACCCCATGGACTGCAGCATCACCAACTCCTGGAGCTTACTCAAACTAACATCCATTGAGGCGGTGATGCCATCCAACCATCTCATCCTCTGTCGTCCCCTTCTCCTCCTGCCTTCTTTCTTTCCTAGCTTCAGGGTCTTTTCAAATGAGTCAGTTCTTCGCATCAGGTGGCAAAGTATTGGAGTTTCAGCTTCAGCATCAGTCCATCCAATGAATATTCAGCACTGATTTCATTTAGGATGGACTGGTTGGATCTCCTTGCAGTCCAAGGGACTCTCAGGAGTCTTCTCCAACACCAAAGTCCAAAACCATCAATTTTTTGGCACTCAGCTTTCTTTATAGTCCAACTCTCACATCCATACCTGACTACTGGAAAAACCATAGCTTTGACTAGAAGGACCTTTGTTGGCAAAGTAATGTCTCTGCTTTTGAAAAATGCTGTCTAAATTGGTCATAGCTTTTCTTCCACAAAGCAAGTGTCTTTTAATTTCATGGCTGCAGTCACCATCTGCAGTGATTTTGGAGCCCAAGAAAATAAAGTCTGACACTGTTTCCATTGTTTCCCCATCTATTTGCCATGAAATGATGGGACTGGATGTTATGATCTTAGTTTTCGGACTGTTGAGTTTCAAGCCAATTTTTTCACTCTCCTCTTTCACTTTCATCAAAAGGCTCTTTAGCTCTTCTTTGCTTTCTGCCCTAAGCGTGGTGTCATCTGCATATCTGAGGTTATTGATATTTCTCCAGGCAGTCTTGATTCCAGCTTGTGCTTCATCCAGCCCAGCGTTTCACATGATGTACTCTGTGTATAAGTTTAATAAGCAAAGTGACAATATACAGTTTTGACGTACTCCTTTCCCAATTTGGAGCTATTCTGTTGTTCCATGTCCAGTTCTAACTGTTGCTTCTTGATCTTCATATAGATTTCTCAGGAGGCATGTCAGGTGGTCTGGTGTTTCCATCTCTTTCAGAGTTTCCCACAGTTTATTGTGATCCACACAGTCAAAGGTTTTGGCATAGTCAATAAAGCAGAAGTAAATGTTTTTCTGGAACTCTCTTGCTTTTTTGATGATCCAACAGATGTTGGCAATTTGATCTCTGCTTCCTTTGCCTTTTCTAAATCCAGCTTCAACATTGGAAGTTCACGGTTCATGCACGGTTGAAGCATGGCTTGGAGAATTTTGACCATTGCTTTGCTAGAGTATGAGATGAGTATAATTGTGTGGTAGTTTAAGCATTCTTTGACATTGCCTTTCTTTGGCATTGGAATGAAAACTGACCTTTTCCAGTCCTGTGCCCACTGTTGAGTTTTCCAAATTTGCTGGCATATCAAGTGCAGCACTGTCATAGCATCATCTTTTAGGATTTGAAATAGCTCAACTGGAATTCCATCTTCTCCACTGGCTTTGTTCGTAGTGATACTTCCTAAGGTCCACTTGACTTCACATTCCAGGATATCTGGCTCTAGGTGAGTGAGCACACCATCATGTTCAATTGGGCAGTATTGCACCATCGTGTGCAATCTTGTGCATCGATGGTCTCAAGACCATCCCAGAGAGAAAGAGATGCAGACAGAATTGTCTTCACTTTAAGTTATACATACTGTCTCGCTTAATTCGTTTCAGTTCAGTTCAGTTCAGTCATGTCCGACTCTGCGACCCCATGAATCGCAGCACGCCAGGCCCCCTGTCCATCACCAACTCCCAGAGTTCACTCAGACTCGTGTCCATTGAGTCAGTGATGCCATCTAGCCATCTCATCCTCGGTCGGCCCCTTCTTCTCCTGCCCCCAATCCCTCCCAGCAACAAAGTCTTTTCCAATGAGTCAACTCTTCGCATAAGGTAGCCAAAGTACTGGATTTTAAGCTTCAGCATCATTCCCTCCAAAGAAATCCCAGGGTTGATTTCCTTCAGAATGGACTGGTTGGATCTCCTTGCAGTCTAAGGAACTCTCAAGAGTCTTCTCCAACACCACAGTTGAAAAGCATCAATCCTTTGGCACTCAGCCTTCTTCAAAGTCCAACTCTCACATCCATACATGACTACTGGAAAAACCATAGCCTTGACTAGATGGATCTTAGTCGGCAAAGTAATGTCTCTACTTTGAATATGCTATCTAGGTTGGTCATAACTTTTCTTCCAAAGAGTAAGCATCTTTTAATTTCATGGCTGCAGTCACCAGCTGCAGTGATTTTGGAGCCCCAAAAAATAAAGTCTGACACTGTTTCCGCTGTTTCTCCATCTATTTCCCATGTTTATCTACCTCTTTCTAAAGAAGAGCCATCGTTAGGCTAAAGTTGTTTCAGATAGGATCCCCACTCCACCCCACCCAGTTCTAAAACACTTCTTTTGAAAAATCTGTACTAGAAATTTATCTTAGTTTGAGATCTGATATCTTTTGTGTTAGCACCTTTGTTCAAACTAAGGGGGAACAGTTCTGACATTTTTTTTTAATACTCTGTGTTACAGCTTTCAAATGTATGAAGGCTTACAATGACTTTTTAGGTGGGGGTATGTATTTCATTGACCATTACATACAACCCCAGGCATAAAGTACTTTTATGTGCCAAGAACTATATGCGGTAACAAGGATACCAACATTATTAAAACCAGGTTCCAACCCAATTGTTATTTTCATGATTTTTGCAAAATGCATATCTAAGTCTGAAATACCATTTTAATAATATTGAACTATAACTTTAAAATTTTTAACACTGTTTAAAAATAACTTCTATCAGGAAAATTAGCAGCAAAGAAGCATCAGCATAATTTTGTTTGTTTTTCTGCTTCATTTGATACCTGCATTCATACACTGATTCTCATTTTCTTGAGTAAATGTCCAAAGAAAATAAACTTCCTTTATAAACCCTCTATTTATAAAACTTGCTCTTTACTTTCCATGAGCTTGGACTCAGCATTGTTTTAAATACTTTAAAAAAGTTTGTTGGCATTTTTAAACATGCTTCAGAGGTTTGAAAAGATCTAGTTTAATAAAAGACATTATCAGAAGCCTGAAGGATTTTCTGACCCACAACATACTTCTGGAAGACAGCGTAGAGTCATGTAAAAAGAATTAGGGATATTTGGGTTACAGCAAAATTGACTAATTCTCTTAGTTCTGAGACTCTGGCTAGTTTATGAAGCTTCCAGAATTACAGTTTGCTCATCCTGAAAAAGATGATAATGTAGCCTACTTTATGAAGCTGCTTAGTGGATTCAGAGATAAAATATACACACTGCTTAGCATCAAATACTGTTAGTTTTCTTTCTTATCCACTTATCTGATGGTGTTAATGTTAAGACTCACTCTTTTCTAAATATTTAAAATTTATCTAGCTTAAAAACACTTTGAGTTTTAAAAATTACTTTGGCATTGTAATTATACTTTAAAGTATTAAATAAAATAGTTCTGGGATATGTAAATGTTTCACAGGCTCTGGAATCAAAAAGACTGGTCAACCTGGGCAGGAAGCAGATGGGCACAAAGGAAACAGGCCTCATCTTCCACACTGACGAATTTATGGGAATAATTAGAGCTTCACATGGAGTTGGTCATTTTATCAGAATTTATAGTATATAAAAAGATATAAGTGCATACCTTAGATTGGAAAATGATTCTCTCTCAAATGATTAAAAAAAGGACACCTCTTTTTTTTTTTTTTTTTAATCTTTTTGACAACTTGATTGGGGGAGTGGAGATGGAAAATGGCCCTACTTAAGAAAGGTAAGCAAACTATTGGCAGGCAATGACTTTAAATTGCACATTAAACTAATCCAGGGCTATGCCTTAATAAAGGCTAGGGCTGGGAATTCTTATGGATTTTCTAGCTCATTGCTGGGACAACATCGAAAGGCAATAAATGTTCTATTACTTACACAAGCTGCTAGTTTTCAGAAAATTAGTCACTAGTGACCTTTTACCCTTTATCTTGCTCTCCTTCTCAGCAACTGTACCTGATCTGAATCAAATGCAAACCAGTCCATAGAGAAGTTTCTCTGATAATCTGCTACAAATCTAAATAGCTGGATTTTGGTATCAGCAATAATGTTGATCTATTAAAGAAAAACACAATTCTATACCTTTATCTGACCTTGAAACAAAAGCTGCATTCCCAAGTTACTGTTTTAAGTTATTGTTTTAAGTAGATTAAATCTCATTTGCAACAAATAAGTCTCAGTCCAAACAAGTTGAATATGAAAATGACATTCAACTGAAAGTTCTTGATTTCTATACAGCTAACGAAAAATATAAGATTCTTACAATTTTTTGGTGAGCATTTGCCTACATGTGGGACTGTGAGTATATGAGCCATGGCGGGGATAACCATGAGGTGGAGGAGGTTGGCTGTCAGGGTTGGTAGTGGAGGGGAACAGAAAAGGAGAGAAGTTATGTGATTTGGGTGCACCAGTCCTTACATTGAATTATATTGATTAGTTTTCCAGTTAGCAGGGAGACCTCCTTCTGACCCTATTTTCAGGGTCACTAGATCATAATGCAATCTCACAAAGAGGCTGGTGTCCCTCCCCATATTGCTTTCCAAGGAAAGTATGGACCTGAAAATCACTCATTTGAAGCTTTCTTTTTTCTTCCTTTTCCTGGAGTCCACCTAACAAATGCATATATAAATTGCATATACAGTGTAATAACACATAGTGCAATGGGCACAAGATAAGATATAAAAATGTTCCAACCTTTTGCCAAAAGGCTATTCTAGAAATTGAATCTTGTGAATAGCATTTCATCTGAATCAGGAAAATAAAATGATAATATGTGACAAACAGGTGGGTCTGCTATAAGATAAACCCCTTATTAAAGAAAATTTAAGGGTGTATTAAAATCTAGTTGAAGCATAACACTAAATATGAAAGACTTAGAGGAGATATTTTTGGTTTATTCATGTGCATTTTCATCTTAAATCAAACATGATTGATTAAGGGCAGACAAAATAAGTATGTTTCTATGAATATTTATGATTTTTTAATCATAATACCTGTTTTTTAAAAGATGATGGACTAAGTCCAGTAAAAATTTATTTCTGTGAAACATTCTGGAAAGTCTATAGTTTAATGAGACATTTACTGTAATTCATGAGAAACTGACAAAGAGACATCTTGACATCATGGGGGACAAAGCAAGTGACATTTTTCACATTTTAACTAATTGTATTGAAACTGGACTATCATACCAACAATCAGTAGTATGATGTCTTTCGACATGCTATTACAGCTATTTATGGGGCCTGTGGATGCTTTGGAATCTGTTTCCTTACCTGCTATTCCTCTATGTCTTATCTTATTCAACTAAAGGAAGCTGAATTCAACTAAATGTTCTCATCTTTGAACATTGACTTGTCTATAATGTGGTGATTCAAACTTCTCGTCTGTACTGAAGTAGTAGGTCACTCTCATCCCCACTTCTCCCTTAGTATTTATATACATACTTATTATTAGTTTGTTCATCTGTTTTTCTCTTCATTTAGAGACATCTTGGGCTACTAACATTATTCCATGAATTGAAACCTTCAGGTGACTCACTAGACTATGCCAGTTCATATCACCTGGAAAATGCTACTTCTTTTTCTTAATTCAAATCATTCTATAATGTATGGATATCAATACAGTATATGAGGTGGAGTTACTATTGAAAGAGGATAATTAATAGAATTGTTAGAACCACATAAGTGCAGTGTGATAGAATAATTCTTATCAACCAGTAAGCAAGACCCAACCAGTTCTACCCAAGTCCTAAAGAATCTCCCAGAGCATACCAATTCTCCAGTCTACTCTCATTGTTTCAAACTGTCAGAAACATCAACGAATGGAGATGAGAATGTTTTCCATTTTTAAAAAACCCCCTCCCATTGAGTCCTTGATGCTTTTCCCCCAGAAACGCCGATGTATTTCCATCAATGTATTTTTCCCTATCAAACATGCCGTAAGCCTAGACTCCCTATATATGAGACGGCAGCGACAGTGTGATAGTGTTAGTTTCTTAAGCATGTCATGCTCAGTAGAGCAAATGTAATGCCCGACCTGGGAAGCTGGCTTTGCAGCTGCTGTTAGTGATGTGCCCATAGGAAAGTATGTTGAAAGTAGCCAAAGCGTCCGTTGAGGCTTCTGTGGAGAGTAAAGAGACAGCTATGGAGAGAGACATTTTGCCAGAGCTCTTTTTAGCCTTACTTCCCAAATGCCCGACCTGGGAAGCTGGCTTTGCAGCTGCTGTTAGTGATGTGCCCATAGGAAAGTATGTTGAAAGTAGCCAAAGCGTCCGTTGAGGCTTCTGTGGAGAGTAAAGAGACAGCTATGGAGAGAGACATTTTGCCAGAGCTCTTTTTAGCCTCACTTCCCACTGAAGGCCTAGAGCGTCTTGTTTTATTTATACGACTTTGATTATGAGTAAGTTACTAAAGAAAAGAGATTGAAGCCCAGAGAGTGAATCTACAGATATAATTTAGACCTGAGTTTGATATTTATATCTTGAGTCATGTATAGAGGTTTGTCTTCAGCAGAAAATTGTATGCCTGTCATTCATCCATGATACCATAGTAATTATAACGTGATGTGTGCTGTCTTGTATGCTTCACTTTCTGATTTTATATTATGTTTTATTTATTATGTAATCTATAATATAATCATAATCAAGAATGAATAGAAATAATCTTGGCTGACTGTCTCAAATAACTTATTCGTTACTCAGACTCGTGGTGATTTAAAGTCTCCTTTTTATAAAATAACAAAATTGGTACCTCTTAAATAGTTTCACTTCATGTTGTCAGTGAACAGGACTAGGGAAGACAAAATGCCACCAGTTTTGGCCAAAATTCTGAAGAAATCATCTTGCAATCATTATCTAATGCTTTCAGAACTCAAATTTAGCTATATACAAATTATCATGCACGTGTCTCAATATTTTCAGTCTTCTATTGAATCCTCTTTAGTTGTCTTCATGGTTTGCCTGGAATGGTTGCCTTTCATATGGAAGAAATTATTATTGGTTAGTGTGTGTATCACAACTGAAAACAGAAGAATTAGGTAGTCAATTTGTTACACAAAACACCAAGAAATTTTAAAGATTTAAAAAATCTATTTGGGCTTCCCGGATGGCTCAGTGATAAAGAATCTGCCTGCCAAGCAGGGGACTTGAGCTCATTCCATCCCTGGGTTGGGAAGGTCCCCTGGAGAAGGAAATGGGAGCCTACTCCATTATTCCTGCCTGAAAAATCCTATGGACATAGGAGCCTGGTAGGCTACAGTCCATGTGGTTGCAAAAGAGTCTGGCATGACTTAATGACTAAACAACAACCACAGTAGACAGAGATTTAGGGCAAGAATGTTCTACAATGCTAGAGGAATGGGACTTCCACAAGGACCCCAGGAAAAACTCCCAGAGCCCCAGCACTGGGTGGGTGTGGGGGACATGCCTTAGAATCTTCAGGAGCGTGGGGCACAGGGAGGCTGCAGAGGAACTGTATTCAGGAGAGTTCTGCCAGAGCTATTCTCCTGGGCCAGGAAGTTCTGGCAGCTACCAATGCCCCCTGACAGTCACTGAGCTAGTGACAGACACACAAATGCTCAGGCAAGGCTACCCGAGGTCTCCAGGGTCACGCCGGATGGCAGCATCTACTGAACTAGTGGGATGTGGTCTTTTAGGTCTGTTCATAGAAATCTCATGCAAGTTCAGGCTGCTGGGATTCAGAGGTGACTCTCAATGGGTTAACTTCCCATCCTTCCAGGCTTTGGCACCTGGGGATGTCCACCAGAAGAAGACATGGATGGTGGTGGCATGTCAGCATATCAAATCTCCCACAAACTGTGCTTGTAGTAAAACTCTCAAAATTTTCTTCAAGATGCTTTAGTTAATTAAACAGCAAAGATATTCAAGTGCGTATGTCCACGAGGCATAAATATTTCTCGAACTTTGTGTTCCCTGCACAGTGAGTTATTGCCGCTAGAGCTCTTTTCTGGGATGGACATTCTCTTACCTCTTTCTGGAAAGCCTAAAACCCACCAGACTTTGCTTCCTCCAGGATCCTATGGACATTCCACCAGAGGGTGTGGGCTTACCTAGGTCACAGCACTTTATAGTCTATGAATAAATTGACTTTTTATTGTGTGTTTCTCTGGCATGACTATAAGCTCATTGAGAGCATGAAGTGGGCCTTGTGTTCAGAGTAACTAATTTATTGCCTGTTACGTATTACACATAAACAAATGAGAGAGTAATTTTGAACATGACAACTTATTTTATTTTATGTAAATGTCATATTTTTTCATGACTAACCCGCTTCATGTATGAACTTTTTGTGCAAGCACTGATTAACAATCTGCTATGTGTATTGCATTGCAGATCGTGTGTGGTCCTTGAGATACTTTGACTGTAAATTAAAACCTATCTCTATCCCTGATTTTTAAATGGTATAAAAAGAGGGCTTATTTCCTTGACCTTTTTATATGTTTTAACTTTCCGAGCATGCTGCATAACAAAATCTTTAAAAATAATCTCATTTGTTTGCAACATTTTAGTCTATGAGAGAAAAGAACTGTAAGAGATACATAACGAAAAGTAAAAAACAAAATTATAAAGCATATTTTAGTTCTAGCTCTCACTGATCTGTTTTGCATTGTTGAACAAATCACTTGACATAAACATATCACAATTTCTCCATTTCCCAAATAAGCCTAATTTTAGTTTTCATTGCTTACCTAATGGAAATCTCAAACTCCTTGAAATCTTAACAGAAAAGATGAAAAGAACAATAGAAATTTTCTCTGAATTCTTTAGAGAGATTGACCACATAAATTTCATTAGGATATTACCATTATCACATCATGCTGTTTTTCCTAAAAGAGCAACATTGTTTTTTTTGCCTAGATTCCCTTTAGTTCTATGAAAATGTCTCACATCTCACTCCCACAGCTACTTATATTGTTGCAATAGGTGCTCATACACCTCCCCGCCCCCCATAAAACACTTGGCATGTATACACAATACAAATTACAGATGCATACTTAGATACAGAGACCTAAAATAAAACTAGTGAACTAAATTTTGTCATGTATCATCATATTAGTTGAAAACAGCTAGGNATAGGTGCTCATACACCTCCCCGCCCCCCATAAAACACTTGGCATGTATACACAATACAAATTACAGATGCATACTTAGATACAGAGACCTAAAATAAAACTAGTGAACTAAATTTTGTCATGTATCATCATATTAGTTGAAAACAGCTAGGTGTAGTGGAGTCTTAAGTAGAAAACCGGAAGTAGAAGATACAAGGTAGTTATAAACTTGACATTTTGAGGGAACATCAATAAGATCTTTCCTTTATCATACTTCAGTTCAGCCGCTCAGTTGTGTCTGACTGTTTGTGACCCCATGAACTGCAGCATTCCAGGCCTCCCTGTCCATCACCAACTCCCAGAGTCCACCCAAACCCATGTCCATTGAGTTAGTGATGCCATCCAACCAGCTCATCCTCTGTCATCCCCTTCTCCTCCTGCTCTCAACCTTTCCCAGCAGCAGGGTCTTTTCCAATGAATCAGCTCTTCACATCAGGTGGCCAAAGTATTGGAGTTTCAGCTTTAGCATCAGTCCTTCCAAAGAACACCCAGGACTGATCTCCTTTAGTATGGACTGCTTGGATCTCCTTGCAGTCCAAGGGACTCTCAAGAGTCTTCTCCAACACCATCTCCAGTGATTTTGGAGCCCCCCCAAAATAAAGTCAGCTACTATTTCCCCTGTTGCCCAATCTATTTGCCATGAAGTGATGGGACCAGGGCTACAAAATCACTGCAGATGGTGACTGCAGCCATGAACTTAAAAGACGCTTACTCCTTGGAAGGAAAGTTATGACCAGCCTAGGCAGCATATTCAAAACCAGAGACATTATTTTGCCAACAAAGTTCCATCTAGTCAAGGCTATGGTTTTTCCAGTGGTCATGTATGGATGTGAGAGTTGGACTGTGAAGAAAGCTGAGCACCGAAGAATTGATGCTTTTGAACTGTGGTGTTGGAGAAGACTCTTGAGAGTCCCTTGGACTGCAAGGAGATCCAACCAGTCCATTCTAAAGGAGATCATACCTGGGTGTTCTTTGGAAGGACTGATGCTAAAGCTGAAACTCCAGTACTTTGGCCACCTCATGAGAAGAGTTGACTCATTGGAAAAGACTCTGATGCTGGGAGGGATTGAGGGCAAGGGGAGAAGGGGACGACAGAGGATGAGATGGCTGGATGGCATCATTGACTTGATGGACGTGAATCTGAGTGAACTTCGGGAGTTGGTGATGGACAGGGAGGCCCGTCATGCTGCGATTCATGGGGTCGCAAACAGTCGGACATGACTGAGCGACTGAACTGAACTGAACTTATGGGACCAGATGCCATGATCTTAGTTTTCTGAATGTTGAGTTTCAAGCCAATTTTTTCACTCTCCTCTTTCACTTTCATCAAGAGGCTCTTTAGTGCTTCTTCACTTTCATACTAGACATAGTTAATTATTTATGAGTCTCACTTATAGATAGCGTTTGTCTTTGCTGATTTCTTTTTGAATCTTCTACATGTGTAGAACTTACATGATAGCTAAGTTTAAGAACTCAAACTGGCATAGAAGATAGAAGATGAAGTTCATGGCCTTCCCAGGTGGCACTAGTGGTAAAGACTCCCAGCCAGGTAAACATAAGAGATAGGAGTCCCATCCCTTGTGGGGAAGATCCCCTGGAGGAGGAAATGGCAACCCACTCACTCCAGTGTTCTTGCTTGGAAAATCCTATGGACAGAGCAGCCTTTTGGGCTACAGTCCATAGGGTCACACAGAATTGGACATGACTGAAGCCAACTGAGCTCTTAGCACAAGGGGCACCTTCAGAGTTGAAACTATTTTAGATATATTTAAATGTTTAAAAGTTTGTGGACAAAACAAACCCTGTTTAGTAATAAATGGCTACCACAGACTTGCTTAAGAAAATAACCATATTAATTATATATTAAATGGTTCAAACAGAAAAGAGTAGCTGTAACTGTTTTTAGTCTCCAATGAAATACAAAGATTGAGTAAATGCTTACAAACTTTTATGACAATTCAACAGAGAAATTTTACAATAGTTAAATCTAACAGTTAAAAAGGAAATTGAATTTTGTATGTTTTGACTTTTCTCTTTTTAAAAACATATTTAGAGTAACTTTCATGAATTGTATTTTACAAAAGTAGAGTCTGTGATGTATCAGAATAAAAATGTATATACATGCCTACATACATTAATGCCTGGTCCTGTCCTTTAAATAATGTGAAAAGTGCTGCTCTAATTTATTTTATTCAATGGCTCTATTAGACATGTAGAACAAAAACTATTTATCTTCACTCATATATAGAAACTATTTATCTCTAAGATATTACATGATATCACCAAGGTCACAGAGAAAGCATTAAAATCAAATACCAAGTTTTATTATCCCATAGCTTATGCACATCTGCTTACAGTAGGTACCACCAGAGAAAGTGCTACCCTATGCTAAAAATCTATTTACCTTGGTATTCTGACCTTGCTTAGTTGTTAGCAATGTGGGGAGAAACATCAAAAAGTTACAAGTTAACATCATCTATCTATCTATCATCTCTCTATATCTATCTATCTATCTTTCTATTTGGAGACAGACTTCAAAAGGAACATTTTAAAGTTGCCTTTTATGTGAGTATAAGAAAGAAGAACAGGTAAAATGTGCATGTGTGTTTGTGAAAAATGAATGGAGAAAACAGCTATTAAGCAAGAAGAGTATCCAATTGATATAATCAAAGATTGAGCCTTTGTTTTGTGACCACCAATTGAAAATTGGTATGGCAGCAAAATCCCAAAGTTAGATTTTAAATCCCCAGAATTGGACTTGCCTTGGTCTGGGGTTAGGGTTTCAATTCTACTGTAATTGCAAAAACTTAAAAAAAAGAAAAAAACTTCCTGGTTTATCACCAGCTCTCTCATAGAATAGCTTTGTCCTTTTTATTTGAAAGAATTGTAAAGTGTAGGGCTATCTTGGAGTTAAGTATTCCTGCATAGGTAGTGTTCCTTCTTTGGTATCTCAGATAACTTAGATGACCCTCCATTGAAGACTTCACTTGCATCTATACCACCTGGGGGACTTTATCCATGGTCTGAGATAGAATTTTTCACAAGGTCCAGAGATTCTAAGGATGTCCAGAATTTTTCTGAGAAAATCTAGAGCCAGTAACTTGGACATCTGTAATTAACGTTTGCAAAATTCTTCCAATACTGGTGCTGACTAAAGCTGCAATATGAGGAAATAAATAAAGGTAAATTAGAATTGAGTTTCCGAGGTGGCTCAGTGGTAAAGAATCCACCTGCCAAAGAGGAGATGAAGGTTCAATCCCTGGTTCAGGAAAATCTCTGGAGAAAGAAATGGCAACCCACTCTAGTGTTCATGCCTAGGAGATCCCATGGACAGAGGAGCCTGGTGGGCTACAGTCCATGGGGTCACAAAAGAGTCGGATATGACTGAGCTACTAAACAACAATAAATTAGAATTAATCAGAAGAGTAAAGTAGGAAGAAAAACAACAAAAAAGGCATGATGCTTGCAAGGGTTTTAGAGGTTTGAAGCTGCCCTCAGTCAGGCAACCTTGTAGATAACCCAGTTTTTGAGATTGCCATTGTGAGGTCGCCTTGGATTTCTCAATCATTTGGAGAGAAGTCTGCATGAGCTGTGTTAAACACACTGATGATAGCCAGTTAATTCAGTGATGAGGCCTGCATTTGCAAATATAGAAAGTAAGTCTGAATTTAGTTTTACCTCCCACTATGTCAAATTTCCTGGCTGGAGAAATAGTCTTTGGCACTAAATAAGGCACTACCACTATCTAATGGCAGCAACTTTGAGTTTCTGAGCTAGGGTCCCAAGAATTTTAAATGAGTTACTAGCCGATGTCTAGGAGAAGGAAATGGCAACCCATTCCAGTATTCTTGCCTGGAGAATTCTGTGGACAGAGGAGCCTGGTGGGCTGCCGTCTCTGGGGTCACACAGAGTTGGACACGACTGAAGTGACTTAGTAGCAGCAGCAGCAGTTGATGTCTTGTTAATAAGCCTCATTTTAGTGATATTTGTGCTTGGTTGCTCAATCTTGTTCCAGTTTTTTAACCTAATGAAATAATCTACTTAAAACTTTTCATTTATGAAAATGAGATTTATAATACTTCCATAAAAATATCAGTATAGAGTATTCAATTTGTTATCATTTTAAGGGCAAGTACTTGTTTCTCAAGAAAGTAGAATTATTTATTTAAATTTGTCTATTACCTATTAGGTATATGACTGTATATTTTACCTATAATTTCTTAAAACTAAGAAAAGGCAAAATTTATACTTCCTTCTTTTGTAGGATATTTCTGATCTAAAGAATATACTTAAGGGTTGTGTTAATGCTTCTTTCACCCCAGTGACCCGAGCCTTTTAGTAAATTCTGTTCTGATATTAGTTTTCCTAAGTCAGGAAACATTTTCCATATGTCACGAAGCATTATCCAAAGGGAGTTCACAGCCACAGTGCTCCAGCTTTATCATCATTATTCTGGCTGTAATGAAAGCCCTTCTCGGTGATAGCACCCATCTGAGAAATCAGACAAAAGCATTTTTGGTACACCATTGTTCTTGGGTGAGGCTCATCCCTGGACTGGAATCATTTCACAGTTTTTATTAAAATTATTATGAAAGAACAGCTGAAAAAATAAACTAAGTTGTCTGAGTGAATCTTATTTAGTGTCATCAAAGAAAAATTATCTGTCCTAGAGCAAAAAAGTGCAATGTAACAGCTGAAACGAACATCTAAGCAGAGGCATTAGAATTTGCTGAGGACCCCAGAAGTGTTCTACTTTCAGAATACTTAAAACACAGCAGAGAAAGAAAAAAGAAGGGAGAAATGTCAAAATAAGAAAATCATTAAAAATTATAAAAGAAAAACCACTGTAAGAGCTATTATAGCCTGTCTATGAAAGCAAAACTAAAATAAATGATCAAAGACAAATAATTAGAATAAAAATCAAGACTGTACAATTATTAATGTATTCATATACATTAAAATATAGTTATGTTTAAAGACATTGAACAAGTAAATATAAAGAGAAAAATCAGTTGTTAGGTGTATACATTTTGGATACTGGCAGATTCTTATAAGTATTTAATTTTATCATTGGGAAAGGGAACAGATTTACGTGGACATTATCTTTGAATTGTTGTTTGAAAACTCAGTAGACAGAAAATTTGTGTCTGCCAAAAAAATACTCAATAATGCCTTTGGTGTTGTTTCAGAATAGTTTNAACAAGTAAATATAAAGAGAAAAATCAGTTGTTAGGTGTATACATTTTGGATACTGGCAGATTCTTATAAGTATTTAATTTTATCATTGGGAAAGGGAACAGATTTACGTGGACATTATCTTTGAATTGTTGTTTGAAAACTCAGTAGACAGGAAATTTGTGTCTGCCAAAAAAATACTCAATAATGCCTTTGGTGTTGTTTCAGAATAGTTTTAGATTGTGACCATGTCAGTTTGAACACTAGAACTCAAAACAAGTTTAGTTAAAATAGATCAATCAGATCTTACAGAATTTAATAATTTTTCTCAAATCAGGAAATAAAGCTATGTGATTAATAGGCAAATGCACAAAGTAGGAGGAAATGCATTCATTTTAATAATGGCTAAAGACAGAAAATAATGACATTCAAGATACTTGAAACTGTAAGGTAAATAATTTTTACAATGTGTGTGGTTGCCATGAGCAATATCTATCATAATATGATCATTTAAACCTAATTCTGTATATAATAATGCATTTGCAAAAGAATATTTTCTTTTCTGCTCTTTACTCTTCCTGCTGTAGCTTAATCATGAGCAAAATTCAGATAATAGAAATTGTTCTTGCCCATGGGGTTGTAAGCTAAGTAAAATAGAGGGTAAGAAATTTATCCCTTGAGTCCTCTAGATTAGAAGTGCAAATTTGATTAGCAAAACATATACCTGACAATAAGTGTGTTAGGCTACTCTGAGTCAAACTAAATATTATCCTCAGGGACTAGCTGAGAGCAGGGCATTGGTTGAGGCTCAAAGCATATAAATTATAAATGGAAAGACTTGAATGACACAGCTATTTTATGTATATATAATCTTAACTAGCTGAAGACTTTTCAACAGTTTCACAGCAGCTGTTCTCAGAATAGTAGGATTCTGATTGTTGACCAAAAATAAAAAAATTACCTTTGCTAATGAATGCCAAGGTTGGAAACAAAAGGACAACTAACAAGAATTAGAAGGTTCACTTAATAATACACCAAATTTTTTTTAAGTTGCAATAAACTTGTAAAAGTGGTATCATGTAATTGGTAAACTTTCACACCTCAGATATAACATTTATTTTAAAAAATTCACCTCCACAAGACATAATTTGAAATTTTTGGTGAGTAACAAAACCAAGAGATATATATACATATATTCCAGCTCTCAGCGTAAAGGTACAAAACATTTGACAAATTAAGCCCGTGTCCGAAACAACACAAAGAGGTACAGGAACTGGCAATGCAAAATAAGCCTGTTCCACACCATATCCAGTACTTAATTGGTTGCTTGTCTTTCATCAGTAGTGAGGATTTAGTGTTTCATTTTGCCAATTATCAAGATAATTGGACATTTTAAAGATACAAAGTGACAGGCTGAGATTAGCTAAGGTACCTAAAAAATGCATTCAAAATGAACATCTATGGAGATTAATCTCCTTTTGGACTAACTTGCTAAATCTGAAGGGCAGTGTCTGCTTAAGAAACCTATCTAAATTCCCTGAAAGTCTATGAAGGCAGTTCACGGCCAAAATCAGCTTTCTCCCTGTGAGAAAGTTCTTTGCAAGACCACATATTTCATTTTTAGAATTTGTATAGCATGTAGATGAAAATATATGCATGTACAAAACTGCCTAAAATGAAGCATTTCACACAAATAAAAATATTTAGTTTTATTTCACACTAAACAAAATATTTAATATCTTCTTCCCAAACAAGAGATTTAGAAGAATAGGCAAATGCTTTTATATTTCATATTGGGTGTGCTCTATTTTTCTACCTAGACCAAAAAAAAAAAAAAAATCTTCAGAAGAAAACATAAAGTTGGAAAGAATTAAAACAAATAGCAATTTTATTTTGTTGACAGGAACAAGATAGAGAGAAGAGAGACAAAGAAAACATTCTGCATCTTTGGACCAGTTTGTGGTTACTCATAGGTAGACTGCCTCACAGAAGATAGAGCCAAACTCCCGGGAGAGGTACAGAAGAACATGCACGATGTTTTAGCAAGTAAGTGATACTTGTCACTAATCCTGAGGTGAGGACATATGTTAGGATGGCAGACATATCCTGGTAGGCAACATGTGCGTGCTTAGTCACTCCAATGTGTCTGACTCTTTGAGACTCCACGGACTGTAGCCCAGTCCCTAGAATTACCCAGGCAACAATACTGGAGTGGGTTGCCACTTCCTACTCCGAGTGAGCTTCCCAATGCAGGGATCAAACCCGCATCTCCTGTGTCTCCTGCATTGGAAGGCAGTTTCTTTACCGCTGCACCACCTGGGCTGTGGCTGAGAAGCATAGGAGCAGCTAGATGTTGACCTATGTGGAACTGTGTTCTCCTTCTAATATATTCTCTTATGTGCTGTGGTGGAAATTCTATAGAGTTTCGCTAATCTTGGTAACTACTTGTTGATTGACATCCCAACCAGAAGGCATACAGGAATAATCTCTAAAGACTATTCTCACCGCTCTGAAGAAGTGATGAGAGCAATAGCTTTCCCCAGCACCCCAGAGAGTGGATTTCTTGCAAGTTCTGCCAGCATGATGTCATAATGATTTCCCTGTCATCAGTGGGCATGGCCATGCTCTCGTCAGCATGATTTGGACTGAAGCCCTGAAGAAAAGTCCGGTCATCTCCCTTGTGTATGCTATCTCAGCCTTAACGGTAGTGACTGTTCCTTGTAACTGCCATACTTCTATAGTCTTTCAAGCTGTCTTCAGCCATTATATACCAGCCCCTTGTTGCTCCAATCCCCTGTTGTAAATAATAGCTTTTATTGGAGTATAGTTGCTTTACAATGTTGCATTAGTTTCTGCTGTACAAAAAAGTGAATCAGCTATATGTATATATATATATCCTCTCCCTCTTGAGCCTCCTTCCCCTCTCCACCTCTCACTCCATCCATTCAGGCCGTCACAGGGCATCAAGCTGAGTTTCCTGTGCTATACAGTAGGTTCCTACTATCTGCTTTATGCATGGCAGTGCACATACGCCAGTTCTAGTCTCCCAATTCATCCTACCACCTTCCCCTCCCGTGGCCACACATCAGTTCCCTATGTCTCTGTCTCTATTCCTACCCGCAAGTAGGTTCATCTGTATCATTTTTCCAGATCCCACATTCATGCATTAATATACAATAGTTCTTTCTCTTTCTGACTCACTTCACTCTGTATGAAAGACTCTAGGTCCATCCATGTCTCTACAAATGACTCAATTTTGTTCCTTTTTAATATTAAACTTTCTTAGTCAATTGTGTGTGGTTTCTCTGTTTTGATTGCACCCAAACTGACTTCTCTGCCATCTGGTTGGCTACTAAAGGCTTCAAAAAGCATCTACTATACTGAGCAAACCTTTCACTGAGCATCTACTGTGTACCATATCAGTGTCAACTACGAGGGGTACACAGCAAACAGTATGGATGCAGACACAATTCTGGTCTTCAACAAACTTAAACCCCACCTACAGAAACATAATGTAAACAGAACACTACAGTAAAATATTATAAAGTTATGGTGGAGGCATAACTTATACTGAATTGATAGGAAAGACGACAGGATGATGGTGGATGGAAGGTTATATCCTGAATCATGTGGAAAGAGTTTCTACTTCCTTTAAGTAGGTGTGTGCACTCTAAATAGTATCAGAAGAGAGTTTTAGGGAGGGAAAATAAGAAATTATTTTGAAATTTTATGTCAGAATATAACATTAGATCTCTCAGGCACGATGCTTTCTGGCACTGGAGATTCTAAACAGAGACCAGATGGCTATCCTGAGGGTTAACTTTGGGACTTAAGTCATTTTTAAGGTGCCAGTCACTCTTTTGATTCCATGATTATAAAGTCAAGTCAAGTTACTTGATCACATTGTACCTGCTTTTTCTCCTGTGTTCCATAGCTTGCTTAATTGTATTTTACTCTTCCTTGACAATAATTATAAAAATAAACAGTATATTTTCAATTTCTTCTTATACTATATTTTATACATGGGATTATATATAATTTCCTATTGACAAGGTATTGCTCAAGCCTGTCCTGTAATTTCTTTGTAATTCCTTGTCCTGCATCAGACACTCATTCTTCCACTTCTATTAATAATAATTACACAATAGCTGTCCCATTTATTTTATGCTAAGACTTTTTTCTAACTGGTGACCCATTCCTTACTTTTCTAATGTATATCTGTATGTTAGAGTTTACAGTGCTCTGGAACAAACCAACCAAATTTTCAATGGCTTCTGGTAATCTGTTAATAATATGGTCTTTTAGAATTGTGGGCTTCCTTGGTAGCTCAGAGGTTAAAGCGTCTGCCTGCAATGTGGGAGACCCAGGTTCAATCCTTGGGTTGGGAAGATCCCCTGGAGAAGGAAATGGCAACCCACTCCAGTATTCTTGCCTGGAGAATCCCATGGACAGAGGAACCTGGTGGGCTACAGTCCACAGGGTCACAAAGAGTCGGACATGGCTGAGTGACTTCACTTTCTTTCATTTTCTTTAGAATTGTAATATATAGTGGAACTATATGTAACTTTGCTCTGTATTTTCCAAGTCTCCTGTAAATGTGTTACCATATTTTCCTAATTTAAAAAATAAAAAGAAAGAGAAAAAAAAACAAAATAATATATATTTTTAGCGTTTACCCTAGAGATTATACCATGCTTTCTTAACAACAGAAAAATAGAAAGTATTCTCTCATTTTCTGACAAAACAAATGTTTGTCTTAGAATCGTTAAAATGTTCTCTCTCCTTTGCATCTTTTACATTTTTGTTGTGTATTTTAGCTCTACTTATATTTTAGAATAAAGTATTACAAGTATTGTTTTGTGGATATTATATTCAGTTTTATGTATCCACGCTATTTATTTACCCTTGCTGGTGCTTCATTCTCTTCTGCATTTCCACATTTCCACCACGGGCTCTGAGCAACCCTGCTTGTTCTTGGCCCAAGAATATAAGGGCCTGACAATATTTTGTCTATGACAGTTTCTAGGGTTGTGATCTCAATGAGCAATCTTGAGAATTGAGGTAGCATCTACTGCTGGACAAAGATCAAGGATATTGCTGCTTGCTATCAAAGCGGTGAATCCTCTAGACCAGTGTTTATCTCCTGAAATACAATGTGGCATTGTGTGGGTATCCACATGGGCAAGCTCCCGCATTACTCTGTGGATTTGTAAAGCATCAGGAACTGGTACAAAATGAAGTTCATGCTGTATGTTGGGGTGTGAGTAATAAAGTTCTTTGTTTTGGACTCAAGGATCTCCTGTCTTCTGCCAGCATCCATGAAAGGCTAGCTAATGAACTTCTAAGTAAGATAGAAATCACTCTCCAGCATAGTTCTTCCCATTATAATTCACTAGTCTGTTTTCTTCTCTGTCTGATATTTTTTAAATTATGAGTTTTAATCAAATTACAATCCTGAGTTTTTACTCTAGATCTTGTCATTTTCAGTTCAAGTATTCCAGTTTATTGTTTTTATTTTCATACACCTTGATTCTTTATTGAAAGTTTTCATGCTTTCATCTAATTTTTCCTTTACCCCATTTACCCCCTCTAACCTGATTATATAGGTCATGTGAATCAGCTCCTTGTATTTGATTTTCTTCTGATCATTGATCATATGGTCTTCCCTCTTTGCAGGTCTATTTATTGTTTATTATGTTAGACTTTTTGCATTAAAGACTTGTATAGACTTCAGATACTGTTATTTGCTACCAAAGAGAGTTTGTAAGCCAGAGAAGATGAAGATCTGATCACTATAATATACTCAGAATATATAAAACAAACAGACAAACAAAAACCTAAGGCAATTACAGAACAAACTGATAGAAGCAGAATACACAGAACAAAGTTTGGTAAAATTAGCCCCACTGAATTTTGCTCTAATGAATCTGCTTAGCTAGCCATCAACATCATAAAATTCCATTTGAAATATAAGGAAGCAGAGACATTACTTTGTCAATAAAGGTCTGCCTAGTCAAGGCTATGGTTTTTCCAGTAGTCATATATGGATGTGAGAGTTGGGCTATAAAGAAAGCTGAGCACCAAAGAATTGATGATTTTGAACTGCAGTGTTGAAGAAGTCCCTTGGACTGCAAGGTGATCCAACCAGTCCATCCTAAAGGAGATCAGTCCTGGGTGTTCACTGGAAGGACTGATGTTGAAGTTGAAACTCCAACACTTTGGCCACCTGATGTGAAGAGCTGACTCATTTGAAAAGACCTTGATGCTGGGGAAAGATTGAGGGCAAGAGAAGGGGATGAGAGGATGAGATGGTTGGATGGCATCACTGACTCAATGGACAAGAGTTTGAGCAAGCTCCAGGAGTTAGTGATGGACAGGGAGGCCTGGCGTGCTGCAGTCCATGGGGTTACAAAACAGACAGGACTGAGCGACTGAACTGAACTGGACTGAACCACTTTCCCCACTCTGAACTATGTAATAGGAAAACATAAGTTGAGGGTGATTGAGGCACTCACAATTATAGATTCAGGCTCTTCATAGAGTGTCTTTAACTCTTAGTTCTATCATGTATCAGGCTCTAAAGGATCTTAGGTTTCAAATTAAGAAAGTAGAAGTCTCCATGATATCTTTTAGTC
>SJYT01053739.1:240671-316711 GCA_006410635.1 Cephalophus harveyi
AGGCATGAGCGCATACATAGGTAAACACTTTCTATTATCAATACTCTAACTAAAGATGATAAATGTTAGTAGATTTATTATATTTAGACTAACCAAACTAATTCAAGCTGATCAATGGAAGAAAATAAGTCCATGCAAGTTTTTATGTGAGATGAAATCTAAATTTTTGATTAAACTTGTAAAAATTAATTTGCCTTAAAATGTTCTGAGATTCAGGCACATACAGAACTCTGTTTGAAAGTTGGCAGAATTACAGCTATACCCCCTCCAATTATGACACAATTGTTCTCAGATTACTATCATGAAATTAACTGTGAAGAGTCATGGTGAAACTGTGCAATACAAATACATAGCTGATGAGCTAGAAAGTATTTTAAATTTATTCACTAAATCTAAAACATCACTTCTTTCATTGTATATTACACAATAGAAATAGTGGTCAGAAGTGAAAGAAATGAGAAGACAATGGAAAAAGGAAGAATCCTTTCAAAAATACTGTGATGTAATGCATCTATGTATAAAACTAACCTTGGAGTATCAGTCATCTTCAGTTTGGCTTTTTTTCAGATTCCATTAATTGGAATGAGCATCAGTCAGCTGAACAGAGAAAGCATTTACAATGGAGGGAGATGCTTTTTCAAAATCAGGATATAAACCCTCTTTTGACAATTTGAAGTGTGATTTTCTCAGAGATAATCCATTTCAAACCAACAGTGACTACTCATTTTAATTAGTTGCAGGCAATTTTGCAAATTAAATTCCCACCTTGAAAGTCAAAATTCCAGAAGGAGAATGCTTTTATTTTGTTAATTGCTAAATGAGTTTTGCGGACAAGGTAGAATGAAGATGGGGAGGGATGCTAGACAGCAGGCGGATCTTAAATGGTACACACCTGTGGTTATGAAGCGGCCTCTTAGTAGGGGTAGAATGTTAGTGCTGGATGTACAAGCACTCAGAAGATTATTCGTCTTCCAAGTAAACCATCCTAGAAGATTCATTTCAAAGTAAAGCCAATCTTTTTTCTCTTTTCAGTCATGTGCCTTCGTGATTCTGTCTTGAGTTGGACATATGTGAAGTTATTTGAATTAAAAGTATGATCTAATACCCCAATACAAGATGTGATGCTATGAAGTACAGCATGCTAATCCCTTTTGTGATATTCACTCCCTTAGTGGCCTAAGGCAAAAATCTTTGTCTAGGTTTCAAAGACATATGAAAGTGCATGTAAACGTACAAATCACACGCATCCTCACAAGCCCCTCTATTTCAATCAAAGGGAAAGACTTGCTTGAGATTCAGTTCACGTTTGAAAGAAAACTTAGGACTGGTTTCTCTATGCAAGTAAAATTCTTGAAGGCTTCTTCCTACCTGAGAGCCTGTGATCCTTAGAAGTGGCTTTAGGCAATTTCGGGGAAGGATTTTCAAGGAGAGACTGACCCCTGGAGGCAGACAGAGCTCCCTTTTGGCTAGATCTTGCTTTTGTAATTCTTGGAGCTGACAGGAAGAGATGACATCCATGGCAAATTCCAGTAGGTGTCTTGTCTACCTTTTCAATTCCTCCTTGACACACTCTAACTGAGTTATAGAAGAGCTAATAGAATCATAAATGGTGGAATATAAAGATTTTTAAATCATACACTACTGAACCCCGAACTCCATGATGATAGAAAGTTATTTTATTCAGAATTATATCCTCAACTCTCAGCAAATGGCTGACACATACTTAGAACTAACTAAAAGTGTGTGGGAAGATTAAATGAACAAATGAATAAATATTGTCTAAGTCTTTTATTTTACAAAGATTAAGGAAATTTCACAAGGTCCCATGCTTAGTAGAAGACAGGAATGCTGATTAAACATTCGTTAAAACAATGTGGGCAGAACGAAAAAGATTTAAAACATTCCCCCTAAGATAAGAGTCAGCAGGAGCCTGTGGAACAGATAATAGCGATAGTTATTTTACGTCAGCCCCCAAACACTGATCCCTGTACGTCCATCTTTGGAATGACATTGATAATTCCCTTCAAAAGGAGTCCAGAAACTTCACTGACTTCCTGTGAACAAAGAAAGGAAAGGGGGCTGAGAGAATTGCTTGCTCTGTGTGACTCATTAGCTTTAGGCCAAAACACAGTCAGGATGAGAAAGCTTTCGTTTCTCCAAGGTAACTCCCCTCCCAACTGATGATGCAAATTAATTTGATTTAAGACAAAGAGCATTATTAACTGACATTATTCTTGGTAAGGTCTGGTTTAGACATTTGATAGGTTGCTTAAATGTTAATGCTTATAAATGAATCATGTAAAGGAGACTTTGGTGTGGGAAGAAATATGAAGCCATGAGAGTTTTGACTATTAGACACTTGTCAAGGCACTGGCAAAGCAAAGGCAGGAATTTTTTCCTAATAATTCTACAAATTTCCAAAAGAAGGTAGATTAGAAAAATCCAATGCTTGTTGAAATTGCTCACTTTCTTGTATATTTTAACACTCTTAT
This sequence comes from Cephalophus harveyi, assembly GCA_006410635.1. NCBI lineage: Eukaryota > Metazoa > Chordata > Mammalia > Artiodactyla > Bovidae > Cephalophus > Cephalophus harveyi. The sequence goes on from SJYT01053739.1 coordinate 243,164, forward strand.
TAATTATACTGTGATTAGGGTTTTGTATTTTCCTTTGCTGTTAAGTTCTCTCATGAGCTTTTGACCATCTAGTGCCCAAATATGTAGTATATAGCTTAAGGACAAACAAACAAATGAAAACAAAAAAGGATATTGACTCAATCGGAAGACAGACTTTATAAACTCCATTATTTTATTAGAATCAGTCATGCTTTTCTCTCCATTTAAATTGTGCTCCCAGGAGCAGTCTTTAAATTCAGAAAAACACAGCTGCAAATATAAACTATCTTCTCCTCTTTCTTGCCCCACAAGTATGTACATCTTTTTATAATACTTCTGGCTACAAATATAAGCTATCTTATCCTCTTTCTTGCCCCACAAGTATGTGCATCTTTTTATAATACTTCTGAATTCTTGCTCCAAACACTTCAGTTCTTCTCAAATTTCCTCAACTCTTTGTTTCTCTGCCTCACAATCTAGAATTAGTCTACATCAGTGGCCACATTTGCTTCTTCCCTTTTTAAAATAAAATATTTTTTTTCTGACTGCAAATGTAATTTTGCACTCCATGCATAAAACAAAGACAATTTCAGAGAAAAAATGAATTTATAATCATACTGCTAAATATAACCACCACTAACATTTTGGTTATTTCTTATTGAGTTGAACAATTGAATCTATACCATGTATTTATTTTCACAGGCTTCTTGCTGTACCAAATAATGCAGTATTCTAATGTCATTAAAATTTTATTTAAATGTTTTCTTGCTTTTTGTTTGTTTTCAACATGCTTGCTTTTCCAATTTTTTAAGTCTTTAGCACTTTGAGAAATATACTTTAAATTTTTAGAAATTCTACTAGTCATGTTTTAGTTTTATTTTTAAAGTTATTTTTAATTGGAGGACAATTGCTTTAGAATATTATGTTGGCTTCTGCCATACAATGACATGAATCAGCCACAAGGACACATATGTCCCCTCTCTCCTGAACCTCCCTGCCACCACCTACCCCATCCCACCCATCAATAGATAAGTGGATAAGGAAGCTGTGGTGCATATATACAATGGAATATTACTCAGCCATAAAAAGAAACTCATTTGAGTCAGTTCTAGTGAGGTGGATAAACCTACAGCCTGTTATACAGAGTGAAGTAAGTCAGAAACATAAAAACAAATTTTGCATAATATATTAACTCATATATGGAATCTAGGAAAATGGTACTGATGAACCAATTTGCAGGGCAGGAACAGAGACACAGCCGAAGAGAGTAGACTTTGGACACAGTGGGGGAAGGAGAGTGTGGGACAAATTGAGAGAGTGGAACTGACCACTACACGCTGCCAGGTGTAAAATAGCTAGTGGGAAGCTGCTTCATGGGCACGTGGGGCTAAACCCAGTGCTCTCTGATATTTTATGCTTAAATATCATTTTAAACATATTTATCTATTTATCAAAATCAAGAAGGGATATACTTTGAGACAAGATAAGCTTATCTTTACTCCTTTCATATCTTGTCACAATCTTTCTTCACTTTCTAGGTTTTGGGAGGAATTAGGAACAAGAACATTATTTTGTCTGTCTCTGTTAATTGTTCAGTCATGTTTGACTCTTTGAGACCCCATGGACTGTAGCTCACAAGGCTCCTCTGTCCATGGAATTCTCCGGGCAAGAATACTGGAGTGGGTTGCCATTTCCTTCTCCAGGGGATCTTTCTGACCCAGGGATTGAACCCAGGTCTCCTGCATTTCAGGCAGATTCTTTACCATCTGAGCTATCAGGGAAGCCCAAGAATATCGTTACTAACATTTTATTTTACCATAATCCATTCTGTTTTTAGGCATACATTCTAAAATTTTGAACACTTTTAAAAACAAATTTCTAATGAATATTTTGACAATCCCATTTGACTAATTTAATGCACAGCATCATAAATCTTACTATAACATTTACCACCCCCTCCCTTGATTCCTTAATTTTGTTTTAATTCATTAACGACAATGTGCATTTAAGCTTTTCTCTTGTCTCATTTCTGGTAAGTTTGGGATTGAGATTTATAAATTTTGAATTTTTACCTATTTGATATAAAGCTTAATTGTAACAAAAGTAAATTAACTTAAATTATATGTTAAGTCCCTCTTGTTCCAGGTACTTTGTTTTTCCTCATCATTCTTCTCTTAAAAAGAAAAAAATAGTTATCTTATTCCAGTAAGAACACTTAAGATCTACCTTCTTAACAAATTAAGCGTACATTGCACTGTTGTTGATTTAGTTACAATGGGTATAGCAGACCTCTAGAGTTTATTGATCATAATTAACAGAAACTTTCTGCCCTCTGATTAATAACTCCCCATTTTCCTGTCCCCTCAGCCTATGGCAATCATCATTCCACTATACGATTTTATGAATTTGGTGGTGTTAATTTTTCCCCCAAGAGCAAATCACATACAATAACAGAAATCAATTCCCACTTACTTATTTTTGAGGTCTTTACTCTTAAGGGGTACATAGTACTATTGGACTTAAAGTCTCAACCCATAGAAATCTTGGTTTACCTACACTAGAGATGTCATCTTTCTCTCCTCATACCTGTCAAACTCTTACTTCAACTTTTCCTTCCATGATCTATTTTTCAGTAGCTCAGTATTAAAAAAAATAAGTATTAGAAAAATCTAATGTCAAAGATTGAAAGAAGGTGAGCCAAAATTAGAAAAGCAGAAATCCTATTCTTTAATGCTTCCCATATTATTTTCATATTGCTGTTAAATTTTTAGTTTTTATGTAATTCTACTTAGTTAACTTTTTTTTTATAACATCAGGTTGATCTTAGTCTTCCAGCTTTTTCTTTAGCTTTTTCTTTCCACATCAAAGAACCATAGATCTTTCCATATTGAGAATGACAAAAAATTTTATAAAATATTCCTTCGCTGTGTCATTTTGTTTTTTGAGGTCTATTCCTCCTCTTAGTCTTCCAATTGGTCCTGGCTTGTTTTTATCTTATTTTTATTGGTGTATTATTTCAAGGTGGCCAAAGTACTGGAGTTTCAGCTTTAGCATCATTCCTTCCAAAGAAATCCCAGGGTTGATCTCCTCCAGAATGGACTGGTTGGATCTCCTTGCAGTCCAAGGGACTCTCAAAAGTCTTCTCCAACACCACATTTCAAAAGCATCAATTCTTCGGCGATCAGCCTTCTTCACAGTCCAACTCTCACATCCATACATGACCACAGGAAAAACCATAGCCTTGACTAGAAACAATCTCAATTCAATTTAATTCAATTCTGTTTATGTGGTAATTATTGAATTTATATTATTGGAGATAAAATCTCAAATTGACATAAGTGAAAAAGAAAGTATATTCCCCGATATATCAGAAAAGCTCATGAATAGAATTGTTTTCATGTATGGATAGTCCATGAGTTCAAATATGTTCAGTTCTCCAGCTTTTTCCATTTCCCAATCTCTCAGATCTATTTTCTAGTGCTGATTTGTCAAGAAAATTTTTCTAATCAAGCAGCATCCAGAAATTTTAAACTTAAGTTCTTCCAGTACATCCTGGGTGGCTCAGATGGTAAAGAATCTGACAGAGAGAAGGAGGTTCTAAGGTAAAATCTGAGAGGAATAAGGAGGTTCTGAGGTAAAAATTGACTGAAAGAAGGTTATTTTGAAAAGGGAACTAAAAATAATTACACAATATTCATCAACTGCTTATTCTGTGTCAAATACTATTTTAAGTCTTTTATTGACTTTTCATAACAATACTATGAAGTATGTTACTATTTCCATTTTTATAGATAAGGAAACTGAGGCAAGAAAAGGGAAGTCGTTTCCCATACAATTAATAAACGACTGCACTGTTTAATATTCAACAATCGCTTCTTTCTATTTCGTCACTAAAAAAGCTGACATATAAGATCATCTTTCAACATTTTCCAGGTGGCTTCCCTGGTGCCTCAGCATCTGCCTGCAACGCAGGAGACCTGGGTTCAATCCCTCAATCAGGAAGATCTTCCTGGAGAAGGAAATGGCAACCCACTCCAGTACTCTTGCCTGGAAAATTCCATGGACAGAGGAGCCTAGTAGGCTACAGTCCATGGGGTCGCAACGAGTCAGACTTCGCTGGTTCACTGGTTTCAACATTTTACAACTTGAAGTGAAAGTGTAAGTCACTCAGTCGTGTCCGACTCTTTGTGATGCCATGGACTGTAGCCCACCAGGCTCCTCTGTCCATGGAATTCTCCAGGCAAGAAGACTGGAGTGGGTTGACATTTCTTTCTCCAGGAGATCTTCCAAACCCAGGGATTGAACCCAGGTCTCCCACATTGCAGGTGAGTTCTAACATCTGAGCCACTAGGGAAACCCTTTTACAACTTGGGAAACACTCTATTTATCTGAATTGGTTTTTGGTATTAAACAACACTCTAGATCACTGGTCAAAATACATCTAATTGATGTCCACTGCTAAATATGCATACTTCAATTTTATTTTTAATTTGAATAATTATTTTACATGTTCTAGAAGTTGTTCTCAATAATTTACTTATTTTAATATTTTAAATTAAAAATTAAAATATATTTGTCATTGTTTAGTCACTAAGTCGTGTCTGACTCTTTTAAAACCCCATGGACTATAGCCCGCCAGGCTCTCTGTCCATGGGATTTTCCAGGCAAGAATATTGGAGTGGGTTGCCATTTCCTTCTCCAGGGGATCTTCCCGACCCTGGGACTGAACCTGAGTCTCCTACATTTGCAGGTGGACTCTATCACTGAACCATGAGGGAAGCCCTTTAAAAAGCATACAATGATGATTTGGGAGAATGGCATTGAAACCATGCATACTATCATGTAAGAATGAAGCACCAGCCTATGTGTGATACATGATACAGGATGCTTGGGGCTGGTGCATGGGGATGATCCAGAGAGAGGATATGGGGTGGGATGTGGGAGGGGGATTCAGGATTGGGAGCTCGTGTACACCCGTGGTGGATTCATGTCAATGTATGGCAAAACCAATACAGTATTGTAAAGTGAAATAAAATAAAAATAAAATTAAAAAAAAAAGCATACAATGGTAGAAAAATAAGAAAAAGGAGCCCATGTTAAACCATCACATAGCTTTTAACAATATCACATCAAATGTGTTCATAGAATCCCTATTTTTCTTACTACTTCTAATTTTTCTAAATTGGATATTCTTTTGCTTTTACATTAGCAACAATAAATAAAAATGTGTCTAATTTTCTCCCATGTATTATATTTGAAGACTTCCTTATAGAAGGTACATTAAATGTGATGTTTATTTTACTTATTGGTGAAAACAAGCTATTAATTTTTTAAATATTCATACATTTTGATAGTTTCACTAGGATAAAGCAGCCTGGAATTTTTCCTTTGATTTTTCAACTGAAATGATCCAAACTATTATAGTATTTGGGTAATTCTGACAGTTTTGTCCTTTTAGAAGTGATAATTGTGTCATGAGCAAAATATTTGGACAAATGCCAAATGGCATTACCCAGAAAATGATAATCAATAAGAGCTTATTTAATAAAGCATTTGTCCAGAGAGTAGAACCCTATATGAACCAACAGTCAAGAATTCTGCATGACCTCACTTTGTGCCGTGACTTGTTTTGTGAATTGGAAAAATCAGTTAACCTCTTGGTGCTTCAGATCAGTCATCTATGAACTGAGAAGAGTAACATTTGCCACCTAACTCACCAGTATTTTATGAAGGTTAATGAGCTTCAGAGTTTATAAAATGACTTTTCTTCTTGGATTGAAAGTCTCTTGAAGAGTATTAAATAGCACTGCTATATTTTTCTTAATACATAAATATTATTTATTACAGTATAATAAATAAATTATCCTTTGAAAGACCCATGAAGTTACAAAATATGTGATAAGATACTTCTAGTAGAGTTACCCCACATTAACCATGTTATCTGAGGGGTAAGAAAAGTTTCAGTATCACTTCTATCAAACTGAATTCACCTCTATTTAGTTTCTCAAACTTCTGTGGCCCAATAACACATGCAAGTTAGAGTTCTTCCAACTTCAGTTTAAAATATCTTAGTTCTAATCAACTTGTTAAACTCTGTTATCTATTGGTACAGCTTTATGAGTTGAATATTAAAAAGAAAAAAAATTTTCTCCACTGAACAAATGTGACTGCTCTTTATTCCCACATTGAATGAATAATTAAGTTTTGACAGAAATTCACAAAAGTAAGGTGATTTGATGAAAGGGAGAAATGTGTCCTGTCACTCTGCATTTTCTGAAACAGTTTTGCCAAAGCTTTTCATGAGCTAAAGAATGTTTTTAATAGCACAAATTTGATAGGATCCTGAATTTTAGGAGCAATGCTATAAATCCTATGTTTTATGGATTTTAAAATTTTGTATTGTTTTATATATTATTTACTAATTTGAATGAGGGAAAATTATGTAATTTTCATTCTGTTAAAATTTTTTTAATTTTAGAAAGAGAGATATCAACATATAAGCTATTTAAGCAACATTTCTTAAATGATAGTCCATCTTTTTACTTTGAGTACTAAATAACTCTTCTTATATTTTCCATTAGGACAATGTGTGTGTCCTCAGTTGCTTCAATTGTGACTCTTTGGGACCCTGTGGACTGTAGCCTGCCAGGCTTCTCAGATGTCCATAGGACTCTCCAGGCAAGAATCCCGGAGTGGTTTGCCATGCCCTCCTCCAGGGAATCTTCCTGACCCAGGGATCGAACCGGCACCTCCTGTGTCTCTTGCATTGCAGGTAGATTCTTTACCCCCTGAGCCACCTGAGAAGTCCATTAGTACAATATGTATGTGTAAAAACACATCTCACATATTTCCCCTACTTTATTTTAGAAACATAATAAAAGGAAACCTAATAGGGAAAGTACAAAATACAAACATTTTGCTCTTTTTACTTCTCTCCCAGTAGGAGAAAGAGCCTATGTAAAAAGAAAAGTATGCTCTTGGTTTTTCCTGGCCATGGAAATCAGAGAAATTATCTGATTGTATTTTCAGTTTAAAATAAATACAAGTTTTAGAGTACATTGTCTTAAAAATTAACAGAAAAATATACAAACTATTTTAGAAGTATTGGGGCATAACCCACCCAAGGACTGTCACTGATAGGGAATTCATTTTGGGGGGCTCCCAGAGTATATAACTATATAAAGATGAAACTGAGAGATTTTGAAGAACATTCACCCACTATAGACAGTATGTTCTTATTTGCTCCTTTCTAAACTGTGGAAAATTCTGAAAGAGTTGGGAATACCAGACCACCTGATCTGCCTCTTAAGAAACCTGTATGCAGGTCAGGAAGCAATAGTTAGAACTGGACATGGAACAACAGACTGGTTCCAAATAGGAAAAGGAATGCGTCAAGGCTGTATATTGTCACCCTGCTTATTTAACTTATATGCAGAGTACATCATGAGAAATGCTGGGCTGGAAGAAGCATAAGCTGGAATCAAGATTGCCAGGAGAAATATCAATAACCTCAGATATGCAGATGACACCCTCTTATGGCAGAAAGTGAAAAGGAACTAAAAAGCCTCTTGATGAAAGTGAAAGAGGAGAGTGAAAAAGTTGGCTTAAAGCTCAACATTCAGAAAATGAAGATCATGGCATCTGGTCCCATCACTTCATGGGAAATAGATGGAGAAACAGTGGAAACAGTATCAGACTTTATTTTGAGGGCTCCAAAATCACTTCAGATGGTGATTGCAGCCATGAAATTAAAAGACATTTACTCCTTGGAAGAAAAGTTATGACCAACCTAGATAGCATTTTCAAAAGCAGAGACATTACTTTGACAAGAAAGATCCGTCTAGTCAAGGCTATGGTTTTTCCTGTGGTCATGTATGGATGTGAGAGTTGGACTGTGAAGAAAGCTGAGCACCGAAGAATTGATGCTTTTGAACTGTGGTGTTGGAGAAGACTCTTGAGAGTCCCTTGGACTGCAAGGAGATCCAACCAGTCCATTCTGAAGGAGATCAGTCCTGGATGTTCTTTGGAAGGACTGATGCTAAAGCTGAAACTCCAGTACTGTGGCCACCTCATGCGAAGAGTTGACTCATTGGAAAAGACTCTGATGCTGGGAAGGATTGGGGGCAGGAGGAGAAGGGGACGACCGAGGATGAGATGGCTGGATGGCATCACCAACTCAATGGACATGAGTTTGAGTGAACTCTGGGATTTGCTGATGGACAGGGAGGCCTGGAGTGCTCTGATTCATGGGGTTGCAAAGAGTTGGACACGACTGAGCAACTGAACTGAACTGAAAGATATGGGCAATCTTCCCAGGTGGCAGCCAACCTTTAGCCCAAGTCCTTGTGGACACATCTAGACTGCACTTAACCTGAATAGCCACGTATGTTTTCTTGCTCCTGCAGGAAAAGATGTAAGAAGTCTGTCTCTTAAAACACTCCAGGTAGAGTCTCAGCCTTGGCACTGCCACCCAGAGACTACTGAGTCCCATCCATCTGCCATACCTACTCCAGACACAGAACACAGATAAAAATATACTGGTGTAGAAGGCCAAACTGGCTGAGCAGGCTGAGTAAGATGATGATATGGCAGCCTGTATGAAGTCTGCCATTGAGCAAGGAGCTGAATTATCTATTGAGGAGAGGAGTCTTCTCTCAGTTGCTTATAAAAAGGTTGTAGGAGCCTGTAGGTCATCTTGGAGGCTTGTCTCAAGTATTGATGAAAAGATAAAGTGCTGAGAGAAAACAGCAGATGGTTCAAGAATACAGAGAGAAAATGGAGACGAGGCTGAGAGATACCTGCAATGATATAGTGTTTCTTTTGGGGAAGTTCTTGATCCCCAGTGCTTCACAAGCAGAGAGCAAAGTCTTCTATTTGAAAATAAAAGGAGACTACTACCGTTCCTTGGCTAAGGTTGTTGCTGGTAATAATAAGAGAGGGATTGTGGATCAGTCATGGCAAGCATACCAAGAAGCTTTTGAAATCAGCAAAAAGTAAACACAACCAACACATCCTATCAGATTGGATCTCTCCCTTAACTTCTGTGTTCTATTAGGAGATTCTGAAGTCCCCTGAGAAAATTGGCTCTCATGCAAAAACAGCATTTGATGGAGCCATTGCTGAACTTGATACATTAAGTGAAGGGTCCAAGTTAATAATACAGTTACTGAGAGACAACTTGACCTTGGGGACATTGGATATCCAAAGAGATGAAGCTGAACCAGATGGAGAAGAAAATTGCCCAGCCTTCCAACTTTTGTCTACTTCATTGTAAAACTTGCACCAAAGATCATTTGTCATCTATGCTACCTACTGATAATTATTTATGATTTCTCACAGGTTAATGTTACTTCTGTTTGAATTTCTATATGTTCCATGTGTTTTTTTATGTTTAATATTGGAAGAGTAGAGCCATTTAATGGACTTCCCTAGTAGCTCAGCTGGTAAAGAATCTGCCTGCCACGTAGGATACACTAGTTCAATTCCTGGGTCAGAAAGATCCCCTAGAAAGGGATAGGCCACCCACTCCAGTATTCATGGGCTTCCCTGGTAGCTCATATGGGAAAGAATCCACCTGCAATGCAGGAGACCCGGGTTTGATGCCTGGGTTAGGAAGTTCTCCTGGAGGAGGGCATGGCAACCCACTCCAGTATTCTTGCCTAGAGAATCCCCATGGACAGAGTAGCCTGGAAGGCTCAGTGAGGTCACAAAGAGTTGGACATGACTGAGTGACTAAGCCCAGCACAGAGCCAGTTAACATATCAGGAGCTATCTGTTTTCATCTTGAGGCGGCCAATATGAGGACATGGAAATTTTATACAAGTATACAAGTTTCTATACAAGTTATACAAGTTTTATACAAATTTCTGAGTAGTCATGAATGGGTGTGAGAGTTGGACCATAAAGAAGGCTGGGCGCTGAAGAATTGATGCTTTTGAACTGTGATGTTTGAGAAGGCTCTTTAAGACTCTCCTTGAAGTCCCTTGGATTGCAAGGAGCTCAAAATAGTCTATCCTAAACTGAACTGAACTGAAAGGAAATCAACTCTGACTATTCATTGGAAGGACTGATGCTGAAGCAGAAGCTCCAATACTTAGGCCACCTGAAGTGAAAAACCAACTCATTGGAAAAGACCCTGATGCTGGGAGGGATTGGGGACAGGAGGAGAAGGGGATGACAGAGGATGAGATGGTTGGATGGCATCACCGACTCAATAGACATGAGTTCGAGCGAGGTTCAGGAGATGATGAAGGACAGGGAAGCCTGGTGTGCTGCAGTCCATGTGGTCACAGAGTCGGACTCAACTGAGTGACCAAACAAGAAATAAAAGTTTGGCATAATACTTTTGGTACACTGTGGCCTCACAAGGGCTAGTATTAAAACTGCTTCCATGTCTAAGCAAAGAAAGCTGCCTACACATTGGTTTGTCCTGGCGGGGGATAAAAGAGATAGTTGGCTCCAGTCACAGATGTAGTTGTGGGTACTTTAAGATTTGAAGCACTTATGTGGCTGTAGTAGAAATAGATGTTCCATGGATATTACACGTTAAGCCAGGTTTTATCCGTGGAATACCCATTCTCAATGTCCACACTGCTAACAACAGTTACAGAAGTGTTCATTAAGCTGTGACCCAATTTTCCCTGGATAAGGGCAGAAATAATTCACATCCCATTATTTGTAGTTACCTGCTGTTTGTTTTCATTATTTTTGCTATACTCATTTTATTTATATTTAAATGTTTTAGGCAACCTAAGAACAAATGTACAAGTAAAGATGCAGTAAAAATGAATTGTCTGATATCCATTGCTTCATGTATATCAATCATGGTAGTAAAACACAAAAACGTGTATTTAACTTTTCAGTTTAGTTTTATTATTATTATTATTATTGCCTAACTTGTCTGTGGTATAAAAACTAGTTAACAGGGAAATAACTTGAGATGATGGCTAGCTTTGTTTAATGTCTTAAGAGATTGTCAAGAATAATCCAAGCATAATTGTTAAGAACATGTGTATTAAGTTTGGGTAAATGGAATAAAAGTTTTATTCTATGGACTTTTCAGCTACTTTCTCTACAGCTTTTCATGTAAATTAGTCTTTTGGTTCTAAAACTTCTCTAAAAAAAAATTGTACATTTTTGGAAATTTACTCCTTATTCCTTCTTGGCAGCTAAGGGGCTTTTACCAAGTTTGAATATGAAGTTTATTATAACAACAAAATACTACTAAGATAAATACTACTGTTCCTAACCAGATCTCATATCAATCCCTTCCCCTGAAATAAAATATTTTTCTTTTCAGAAGCAAGGGGATTTTTTGAAAAAAAAAAAAAAAGAAGAAGTACATTACATTAAACATTTTTTGGTGTATGGCATTTTCTAATTTAGGAAGCCACAATGTTCTTGATCTATCGTCATGGCAACTGGATAGCATTAGCTGCAAGTTTTGTACTTTGAAATCACTTTTGTTTTTAAGAATTTTTGGATACTCATAGCCTGCCTTCAATTTTGGTACTTTATTCTCTCTATGTTTCAGGAGCACAGGATTGCTTTTTTTTTTTAGCCTTCTGTCTGTCACCAACCATTCCTACTTGGTGGTCATGTATTGATGTTACATAGGATGTTAGGGAAAAACCTGAATGAACTTTTTGGCCAACCCAGTACTTGGGGAAAAAGACTGCGCGGTCTTTCTGGCTCCACTCTGTTCAAGGACACTCTGCTTCCTTTGCTTGCATCCCTCAAACTATTTCCCTCTTTCTTTTCACTGCAGCAAATCTTTCCTTAGTTGATGAGTCTGTTTATCTCCCTATAAACCCTACTCATCTTGAATCATCTGTCATTGTCTTTACATTTAAAATACTACCTCTTTCTCTCTTTAAATAATGTTGGGACTAAGTTATACCCAAAACTCACCCTTTATTTCCTCAGTACCTTGCAAAAAACATCAAACAAAAATATCATTTTAAAAGAGGTGTACTTTTTTCCCTCTAGAATGTAAGCTCCCTGAAAGCAGGGACAATATTCTCTGTATGTTCTAATGTGCCTGCTGCTGCTGCTAAGTCTCTTCAGTTGTTTCCGACTCTGTGTGACCCCATAGACAGCAGCCCACCAGGCTCCCCCATTCCTGGGATTCTCCAGGCAAGAACACTGGAGTGGGTTGCCATTTCCTTCTCCAATGCATGAAAGTGAAAAGTGAAAGTGAAGACGCTCAGTCGTGTCCGACTCTTAGCGACCCCATGGGCTCCAGCCTACCAGGCTCCTCCATCCATGGGACTTTCCAGGCAAGAGTACCAGAGTGGGGTGCCATTGCCTCTAATGTGCCTAGTATACCACAAATGATCAATACATACTGATTATGGGGGAAAAAAAAAAACTCCAAGTATTATAATCATGAATAGATAACCAGACAGCTAAATAGTTAAAGCAGGCATCCTTAATTTAGAACAGGTCTTTTCTAAAGTGCAGAATTTATGCTTCATTTTCTTTTTCCTCTTAAGGAAATGTTACTCTGTGGTTCCCATGTACCAGTTCTCAGACCAGGAATGGCTTTGAGCAAATCTTCACAAGTTCAGGACAAAACAAGAAAAAAAAAAAAAAGACAAATTTTTATGTATGTGATGGTAAAGTTGTCAATTATTTTGTCTTGTGAATATAAATCTTTTAGTCCAAGCATCTGCCTTCCTAATTTTTTGTTGTAATGTAGTGACTCATCTAAAATAGTGATGTGGGACAGACTTTCTTAATATATATATATATATATATATATAAATCAGTTAGCAAACTTGCTTTGTGCCTGGTTCTTCCCCAGGTCCACTTTTAGAAAGGGAATGTTCTGATTTCCATCTGAAATCCAGAAGTCTAAGAGTCTTTGGTTTTAGATATCTTTATAATAGTTTTAGACAGCAGGAGAATGAAGGTTCATAATATCATTATAGGTATAACAGAGATGTTTTATTGTTATTTAGATCATGGCATCTGGTCCCATCACTTCATAGCAAACAGATGGGGAAACAGTGAGAGACTTTTTTGGGGCTCCAAAATCACTGCAGATGGTGACCACAGCCATGAAATTAAAAGACGCTTACTCCTTGAAAGAAAAGCTATGACCAACCTAGACAGCATATTAAAAAGCAGAAACATTACTTTGCCAAAAAAGGTCTGTCTAGTCCAAGCTATGGTTTTTCCAGTAGTCATGTATGGATCAGAAAAGCTATCTGAGTGCCAAAGAATTGATGCTTTCAAATTGTGGTGTTAGAGAAAACTCTTGAGAGTCTCTTGGACTGCAAGGAGATCAAACGAGTCAATCCTAGAGGAAATCAGTCGTGAATATTCACTGGAAGGACTGATGCTAAAGCTGAAACTCCAATACTTTGGCCACGTGATGCAAAGTGTTGACTCAATGGAAAAGACCCTGATGCTGGGAAAGGCAGGAGGACAAGGGGATGGCAGAGGATGAGATGGTTGGATAGCATCACCGACTCAATGGACATAAGTTTGAGTAAGCTCCAGAAGATGGTGAAGGACAGGAAAGCCTGGCGTGCTGCATTCCATGGGGTCTCAAAGAGTTGGACTCGACTGAGTGACTGAACTGAACCAAGAATTTATTAACATGAAAAAATAATAAATAGCATTTATATTGTCTGCAATATTATTTCAAAGATTTTTAAATGAGCAAATTTGGTAGGTGACACATAAATTTGGTTCTTTTTTTTCTAGATGAATTATGATTGATTTTAATCGTATCTAATCTGTGACTGATATGAAAAATTTCTTTAAAAATACATTAGAAAAGAATACTGTTGGGGAGAAAAACTGTTTGGAGACAATATGTGAAATGAAAGATTACACCATAAATTAATCAGAAATTACTCTGGATAAGGCAAACCAACCCAGACAGTCCATCAGTGTCATTTGACAACTGTCAATCAAAGAGCCCAAGTCAAAGACCTATAATAACTGACTAGAATATTCACCAAACATTAAGATGCTCTTTTTGGAATGTGACATTTCAGAATGAAGCTTACTGGGTTTAACAACAATTCTGTGTTTAGTAAAGGAAGAGAAATGTCTGTGGTTTATAGAAAAATTTTGGATAACTTCTAGATACTTAACAAACACCTATTGGAATGTAACACTAGTTTTGTTGTACAGCCTGATTTCAAGTTTTGTTTTTAATGATTTCTTTCAGTTATTAATTAACCATGCATCTTATGAAATCTCATGCAGCAGTTTTAATATTTTCATAGGAAAAAGCCCCACTGCAAGCCATCACAGGTTTCTGGCTTATTACTGTGTTGACCATTGTCTGCCCAGAGGAAATGTTAATGTCTGCCACTAAATAGATAAAGCAGAGTCCTAACTGATCACTGAATGACAGTTTTACAAGGCCACATTTTTTTGAAATTTGTATTAAGTCAATGGGTTGGTTTTCCCCCTGTGTAAGTAAGGAAAGCTTGGTAATGTTGTGGAATCTTTGCTGGGACTAACTTTATCTGCATATTTTGGTCTCTTCTGACCAAAAAATGTTAGTGCTGGAAAATTCTTGGACAGTGGTTTTAGAGGTACATGGCTATAAAAGAGAAGTATTTCCTTCTTTTTACTGCTTGACTTAGCAAAATAAACTCATTTCAGTTTTATAAAATGCAGGCAAGAATTCAATTGTAAAGGACCCTTATTTTTACTTTAAACAATTTAATCTTTTGCCTTTACATAACCTTTTAATATTATCTTTTAATAAAGAGAATAGGCTACATAATGGTACTTTTGGCATTGCAAAGGGCTTTGAAAATATAATTTTAAACCCAATATATATTGCATGCTAAAGTACATGGACAGGAAGTTTGGTTTGGAGAGCAATTATATCAGACTACCAATCAGAAGGTTGAATGTACTGTCCTCATTCTTTGGTTGACGTAATTGTTTTTCCAAATTTATTGTGCTATCCCGAGATTTCTCACCTGTGACAGAGGGCTACTGAGAAATAAAACGGGTGTAGTGGGGGAAAGGGGGAGGGAGGAAGTGGAGAGAGAGAACGACGTTTTAGAGTATTACTTACTTAACAGTGGACTTCACATTTTCCCCAGTGTTTAGTAATGTACAAATACATTGGGAGGTCCAATCTCAAAATAATAACCAAATACGAGGAAAATGGGCATAGTAAATAAATCTGTGTTTATGTAGTGTCCCTATTAAGACTGAAAAATATTAACCTATGAGAAAGTATTCCTTTCATAAAGGGAATCCACTGTATATTTTTCCTTTTTTGGTAGGTCAATTTAATTACAATTTGTATATTTAGTGTGGGAGGAAAAACATGTTTTGCTGAGGAATAAATCAATTCCATCAAGGAAATGGCATCAGGTACTTGATAGTCAAAGGGGCTCATTTTCTGGCACAAATACAAGGTCGTTTAGCTATCTTATCTTCTAAACTAATTCTGACTTAGACAACCCAGTTTCCTTGAAGAGAACTAATGGGGATATTTCCCAGGCAAACTTCTGAATAGTTTGACTCAATTAGCTTTGCCAATGCATTTTGGTGAGAATCTTCTATTTTGATAAAGCAGCTAAGAAAAATCTATATATTCAATGTCAAGTCTCAAGGAAGAAATTTTATTTCTTTAACAAAGGCTAGTAGGGTACTTGCCCAAGGTTATGTAAAATCCTGTTCATCAAAAGATCTAGAACGCTCTGGAGATTTCAGGAATGTTCTGACCCTCTGTGTCAGACTCTCAAGCAGAGTTTGGTCTACTCCATCACCCCAGAGATAAAACCCTTCAATTCTAAAGGAAATCAACCTTGAATATTCATTGGAAGGACTGATGTTGAAGCTGAAGCCCCAGTACTTTGTCCACCTGATGCAAAGAGCTGACTCAATGGAAATGACCCTGATGCTGGGAAAGATTGAAGGCAAAAAGGGAAGGGGGCAGCAGAGAATGAGATGGCTAGATAGCATTACCGTCTGTGACTCAATGGACATGAGTTTAAGCAAACTTCGCATAATAGTAGACAGAGGAGCCTGGTAGGCTATAGTCCATGGGGTTGCAAAGAGTTGGACATGCAAAGAGTTGCTAAGAGTTCAGCTTAGCAACTGAACAACAACAACCATTACCCTAGACATACGTTCAGGGAAAAGATGCAATTATAGGAGACTTAAGGTTCCTCAGATGACTTTATTCTTTGCCTTTTTTATTATAAATCAAAGGATAAAATATAAAAGTTTGATAATATATGTTAATCTGTGATCACTGGGTATGCTGCTGCTGCTGCTGCTGCTGCTAAGTCGCTTCAGTCGTGTCCGACTCTGTGCGACCCCAGATACGGCAGCCCACCAGGCTTCCCTGTCCCTGGGATTCTCCAGGCAAGAACACTGGACTGGGTTGCCATTTCCTTCTCCAATGCATGAAAGAGGAAAATGAAAGTGAATTCGCTCAGTAATGTCCAACTCTTAGCAACCCCATGGACTGCAGCCTACCAGGCTCCTCCATCCATGGGATTTTCCAGGCAAGAGTACTGGAGTGGGGTGCCATTGCCTTCTCCTGATCACTGGGTATAATACTTGGTTAAAACTGCCATAACAAGTACCACAAACTGGGTGATTTGACCAAACTTTATTGTCTCAACACCAAGAGTAGAATTTTGAGATGAGGTGTTGGCAGGCTTGGTGCTTTCTGAAGGAGGGGAATCTGTTTTGTGCATCTCTCCTAGTCACTAAAAGTAGCTCGCTAGTCTTTGGTGTTCCTTGTCTTACAGACACATCACCCAGTCTCTGCTTCATGTTCAAAAAGTAGTCTCCTTTTGTGTGTATCTGTATGCAAATTTCCCCTTTTTATTAAGGACACAATCATATTGGATTATATCCCACTCTAGTGACCTCATCTTAACTTGATCATCTGCAAAAAACCCTATTTCCAAATAAGGTCACCAGAACTGCTTTAGATTCTCAGGCAGCACAGTGGTAAAGAACCTGCCTGCCAATGCAGGAGATGCAAGAGACACAGGTTCAATCCCTGGTTGGGAAGATCCCCTGAGTAGGAAGTGGCAACCCACTTCAGTATTCTTGAATGGAAAATCCGGGGACAGAGGAGCCTGGCAGGCCACAGTCCATGGAATCACAAAGGAATGGACACAACTGAACGTGCACACACACAAGAACTGCAGGTGGGGAACTTCAGCATCTTTTGTGGGCATACAGTTCAACCTATATGGCTGGGTTTATCCAGTTTGACATTTGCATTTCAATCGTGTTACACTCTAATATGTACAGGTTAGAATACTGGGATCTCCTTATAAGGATTACATTATATAAAAAAGAAGAGGACAGACAAAGAGAGGCTAGAGAAAGCATCTAAGACAAAATCAACTTAGTTTTGAAATATTCACTTCCTTTTAGATTAAATGCATGCCTTTGAAATGTGTCCCTACTGTCACTGTTTAGTCTTACCCTTCTCACCTAATGAAATTTCTATTAACACATAATCCAAATTTTAAAAAACTTAATTTTGGCCAAAGTTTGGTGGCTTTTCAATCTGGTCCGCTTTAATAATCAAAAACATCCTAGGCAATGTATGTTTGTTTCTCTGCTAGACTTATATATACATTTATAAGGACAAATGCAGAGCAGAGAAATGCCTTAATGTAAATAACACACTGGTTCTTAGATAAACAGGCAGGACTCTACTGAGTCCACTGGTTTTCTTTCCAGTCACTCTGCTGTATCAACCGATTTCTTCACTATTGATTGAATCAGCTGAGCAATCTGATGTTGTCTTAATGACAACTGAAAATACCAGATTGACTCTTTGTGATATGTTTTATTTAAGCATAATTATTGTCAGAGTGTTCTCCAATCCTCCATTTGACTGCAGAACAAATGAAAGGCATTTTCCCCCCACATTTTACTAAGAACAAAAAATAAAGTGGACTCTATGGTTGATTTACCTAAATAGTAGCAAAAGTTTGTCAACAATTTAAAAAATTAAACCTAGGACCCTAACTCGACTGTGTCTGGAACTAAATAGATTCAGAATTAATGAGCTAACGTCTGGAAATATTGAGTTTCTTTAAAAAAGAAAAAAAAGCAGCATTGGCTTTGGCATAAAGACTTATGATTAAGAACAACAAACAAACAAAAATCAGAATACATGAACTTCAGACATTCCGATGACCCATTTATTGCCTCTNAGAATTAATGAGCTAACGTCTGGAAATATTGAGTTTCTTTAAAAAAGAAAAAAAAGCAGCATTGGCTTTGGCATAAAGACTTATGATTAAGAACAACAAACAAACAAAAATCAGAATACATGAACTTCAGACATTCCAATGACCCATTTATTGCCTCTAAATTTTAGTCTACCGGAGTGGCGAACAGGGTGTTTTTGCTCCATTGTGTTCACATTTATTCAGTTAAAGTATATCTCTGAGTGAAGACCAATGATCATACTGGGTGTTTAGCACCCTTCCTAGCTCTACAAGTTCCCTGCAAATATTATCTCATTATTCTTCAAAATGATCTAGGCAAGAAATCATACATCTCATCTCAAAAACTGTTCTTGAAAACGAGAATTTATATTCTCCAATGAGAGTATATACTATACATCTATGCACTTAAATTTTTCTTCCTAGTTTTTATTTTGGAGATCTTGTCAGCGAGTGAGCAATTAAAAAACCATCCAAACTAGTCAGGAAGCAACCCCCTGTCAAGATGGTATTTATGGACGACTCTCTGACATGTTTGTTTTACAAATTAACATTAAACCTTCAAATAACAAGAGCTTGGTATGATTTTCTGTGAAGCAAACAGGAAGCTCTAAGTCTTTCACCGTATTGAGGGTTCCTTTTTTTATTTACATAGTGATATATTCTGTTTATCTTATTAGCACAATGAAAATATTAGTAGCCACCCATAAATACAGCTCTGATAAAAGGTACTTCATTTCAGAGTCACTAATCTATGTTAATACCATTTGGTCAAGGTCCTGTAACAGCTGTTAGGATTTCAGCCCCTATAGGTCAGAGAAAGAAGATGGGAAAATCCTTAATAAAATGTTGTTAGAAGCTACAGGTGGGAAATAAAGAAGCTCTTGTGACCTGTAATCTTATTCCCTCATAAAGTCAGCAAGAGAGCACAGCAGCTTCTGCAGTTGAAATTAGGCAACACACTAGTGGCTTTTCAATCTCAACTTTTACAGTTCGGTGTTCTCATTTTCAGTGAAGAACAAATGAAGGATACAGCCGCTCTGCCCAAGATGCTCTCTCTGGGTTTAATCAGCCCACTCAACCACATGAGTAACTCTGCCACATGAGTAACAGTACTTTTTGGATTCCCACTTATAAACAATGTCGGCTTCTTTCTGATCTGTTCCTAAACAAACATCAGATTCTCAACATGCTGTGTTTGGGTTTTATCTTTTTTTTTATGCCAAATACATCTGAAGAAAATAATTCCCTTTAAAACATTTAAGACTAAGTCAGATCAACTTAATAATGGGAGTTGACATGAGATCATAAAATCTACCTGAGACAACAGCTTTGGTGTCAATGTAGGGGCCTATCATACTGACATTCCGTATTAAAAAAAAAGAAAAGGGCCACAAACAAGTGTCTGACCAGATAAAAGTCCTGGTGATGACTGTGCCCCTTTAGAGATGCGTCCATGAGCTCCTACCCAGAGAGTAGCAGGCTTTCACTTTGCCTTGTCCTCACAGTCATTAGTGATGGTGGAAAACTGCTATATATATATATATATGTCTGCTGCATACAGCTGGGTCCTGAGGGGTATAAACCTGCTGCTTCATTTTGCTTAGAAGAGTCTGTGACTCATTTTTTTGGCCCCAAAAGGAAAATGAATGCTTGCTGGGATATCACCATTGACATACTGTTCCTTCTCTCATAAAACTAATGTTTTATGTTTTTTCCCTTTGATTCAGGAAGAATATTTAGCAAAATATAAAATAAAGGGGTTGAAAAGAAAAACAAAATATTCTTGAAGGAACAGTTAGGAAAGGGTCAATAGCAATTTTCTGTTTTATTTTTCTCCCCATTTATAAAAAACATCTCTGGATTTACTACATCACATCAAAGTCACATTTTAAAAATGTTTGATTAATACCAAAATGCTTTTTTTAAAACATAGCTTAGATTATCAGCTTTAAAATTTCTGCCATAGAATAATAGAATAGTTAAAATAAGCTCTTGGTGTTCTGGATAACACAACTTTTTTTTTTTTTTTTTTTAAACACACACTGCATTTTTTTTTTGCTAGAAGTTAACTATGTAGTAGAAAGAGTAGAATTTGATATTGTTATTGGAGGAAAATAACATTTCATAGATTTAATTTGCTATCAAGCGAATTATATTTGCATAATATTAAGGTTTGGATTTAACATAAGCTTAAGGTTTGTCATATGCAATTTCCATTTATTTACAATGTATAGGACAACTTGTCTAAGATCAGTTGGCTCTGTGAGCAGTTTACTTGACAAATTATGTCAAATATTTGCTTTCTGAAATCCTGAGAATTGGTTGAGTATAATTGTACTTCATGTTGGCAAAAAATAAATAAATATGGGACTAAGAAAGTCCTATCATTAATTTGTCAGAAACTTGAGTTGTCATTTCTGAAAATTTAATGTCACTGAAGTTCTATTTCCAATAGCAAAGGAGCACTATTGCTAATAGACTTCAGAGCTTGAAATAAATAAATCTTTGGAATCCTGTTGCATCTCTTGGGGTGTGACATTTGACAGTCTTTTATAGCACAGAACGAAACAAGTTTGTGAGCTGGAATTCAATTGTGGCGTATTGATTCCTTGCATCAGTCATTATTCCCTGCTGATTGACAGCTGAAAATTGGTTACGTTAAGTATTTCATATGTTATATTGGCTGACATTTGCTTGCCTGCTCCTGTGTCAATATTGTTGTAAAGATCTCCAGCTTTATGAGATAGCAATAGACACTGACTGTGGCTTTTGTGTGATGTTCCAGTGTTTTTCCTGACATAATTTAAGACATATTAAAAACCAGCAGCATCTTCCCTCTTGAGAAGCTTAATGCCAATATTATTGTCTTCCAGGGGAAGATCATGTATGCTCATAATTGGGTGCTAATTTCCAACCGTCCGCTCATGTTTAGGCATTAGGCACTATAACTGTAAAATTGAGCCTTCTTGATTGATTCATGTCAAGCCTCATCTCGGCTCCTGCAGGGGAAGTCATCGGCTGACCCTTTTTACACTAAAAGAAGAGATTTGTGTTCCTTTCTTTCACCTGGAACCATCAAATTGACTGAATAATCTGTAATACATTAGTGCTGACATTTGTTAGGGGAGAATTAAACAAGACACTGTAATCATTCCCTAGAATAAAAATTGTGTTTGATTTCCAACAGAGTTCTATTAAAGTGATGACAGAATCAGTCTCTGCCAAGGTGGAAAACTGTGAATATTCTCTGCATTAATGAATCAAGTTAACACATTAATTGCTTATAGGACCTAGTGCTTCAGGATGAGTGTTAAAGGGTGGGGAGGCTCTCATTTAGGTTGAGTGTGTATTTGTAATCACGGTGAGCTTCTTGTGGAAAACAGTTCTTGTTGTCTTTTTATTTTGGGTAGTCTGAGATGTAAAAGTCGCATTATTCCCCGAGATATCTAAAATTCCTCCAAAAACACCCTACAATGTCTTCTTCAACTCACCTAGGAAATATGATGAAAAGACCAAGTGAGCTAAGTACCCAAGTACTAAATTTGATTCCTGTTTTTTATTATGTCATTTAAGTTTGCAATCTTTTAATTTAGATCAAGAAATGTCCATACATTTCACTCCTCCTGTTCTAAAGCACACAGGAATCATCATCAAAACCACAAGCTTCATTCGAAACTTTCCCTGAACAACTGTATTTCCTATGCCCTGGTCTTCATTCCCAGCACCTGCTGCCAACCACGACTGTCACCAGGAAAGGGATCTTGTTACACTCATTAGAGTTCACATGTGTGTGCTCTGTCAGAACCACGGTGTTTTATATCTAACTTGGGTAGGACTCATTTTCAAGATGATTCATTTGTAAGTGATTACGTGAGTATGTTTTCCATGATGAGTTCACACTCCTCAGAAGTACCACTTAAAAATGGACCTTTCCCACTTTTGATGATACTTGTTGAAGTAGTTGTCAACTTTGTTAATTGGGGTCATTTCAAAGTACTCATAGGTCTATTCTCTAGATACTCCATGCCGCGTGGAGCGATTTGGGAAAGAAAACTGAACAGCCTTTGCAAAAACTCACACCAAATGAAATTTTGCTCTTCCTTGAAATATTGGAAAGATCTCGAGACACTTGTTAAAGTTAGATGAACAATCCATAAACTAGTAGGAAACACCTACCCATTTCTCCAAAAAATAAACTCTTAGTCTAAGGAGATAAATGAAAATGGTCTCACCACATTTATTTTGGGAAATTTAGTAGTTTGGTTGCCTTGCATATAAGAATCTTCATGAACAAACATAAAACATATAGCCTCTGCCAAGAACCTTGTTAGGAATTAAAACTACTACCATGAAGGTCACTAGATGATCAAACTGAAATCAGATTGTTTATAGTCTTTGCAGCCGAAGATGGAAGAGCACTGTGGAGTCAGCAAGACCAACATTAGGAGCTGACTGTGGCTCAGATCATGAGCTCCTTCTTGCAAAAATCAGACACAAATTGAAGAAAGTAAGGAAAATCACTAGGTCAATTAGGTATGACCTAAATCAAATCCTTTATGATTATACAGTGGAAGTGGTAAATAGATTCAAGGGATTAAACCTGATAGACAGAGTGCCTGAAGAACTATGGATGGAGTTTAGTAACACTGTACAGGAGGCAGTGACCAAAAACACCCCCAAGAAAAACAAGTGCAAAAAAAGGAAAATGGTTGTCTGAGGAGGCCTTACAAATAGCTGAGAAAAGAAGAGAAGAGAAAGGCAAAGGAGAAAAGGAAAGATATACCTATCTGAATGCAGAGTTCCAAAGAATAGCAAGGAGAGATGAGAACACCTTCCTAAGTAAACAATGCAAAGGAATAGAGAAAAACAATAGAATATGAAAAATTAGAGATCTCTTCAAGAAAATTAGAGACACCAAGGGAACATTTCATGCAAAGGTAGGCTCCATAAAGGACAGAAATGGTATGAACCTAACAGAAGCAGGAGATATTAAGAAGAGGTTGCAAGAATACACAGAAGAATACACAGAAAAGATCTTAATGACTTGGATAACCATGATGGTGTGATCACTCACCTAGAGCCAGATATCTGGAAGTGTGAGGTCAAGTGGGTCTTAGGAAACATCACCATGAACAAAGCTAGTGGAGGTGATGGAATTCCAGCTGAGCCATTTAAAATCCCAAAAGATGATGCTGTTAAAGTACTGCTCTCAATATGCCAGCAAATTTGGGAAACTCAGCAGTGGCCACAGGACTGGAAAAGGTCAGTTTTCATTCCAATCACAAACAAAGGCAATGCCAAAGAATGCTCAAACTACCACACAATTGCACTCATTTCACATGTTAGCAAGTTCATGCTTAAAATCCTCCAAACTAGGCTTCAAAATATTTGGACCAAGAACTTCCAGATGTACAAGCTGGATTTAGAAAAGGCAGAAGAACCAGAGATCAAATAGCTAACATTACCTGGATCAGAGAAAAAGCCTGACAATTTCAGAAAAACATCTGCTGCTGCTTCATTGAGTACACTAAAGCCTTTGACCTGTGGATCACAACAAACTGTAGAAAACTATTAAAGAGATGGGAATACCAGACCACCTGAGCTGCATCCTGCAAAACCTGTATGCAGGTCAAGAAGCAACAATTACAACTGAACATGGAACAACAGACTGGTTCAAAATTGAGAAAAGAGTATGTCAAGGCTGTATATTGTCACCCTGTTTATTAACTTATATGCAGAGTACATCATGAGAAATGCTGGGCAGGATGAGGCACAAGTTGGAATCAAGATTGCTGAGCAAAATATCAATAACCTTAGATATGCAGATGACACCACCCTTATGGAAGAAAGCAAAGAAGAACTAAAGAGTCTCTTGATGAAAGTGAAAGAGGAGAGTGCCAAAGCTGGCTTAAAACTCAACATTCAATAAACTAAGATCATGGGATCCAGTCCCATTACTTCAAGGCATATACATTGGGGAAAGATGGAAACAGTGAAAGACTTTATTCAGGGGCGGGGCGGGGGGGCTTCAAAATCACAGTGGATGGTAACTGCAGCCATGAAATTAAAAGATGCTCCTAGGAAGAAAAGCTATAACAAGCCTAGACAGAGCACTAAAAAGCAGAGACATTACTCTGCCAAAGGTCCCTGTAGTCAAAGCTATGGTTTTTCCTGTGGTCATGTATGGATGTGAGAGTTGGACCATAAAGAAGGTTGAGTGCTGAAAAACTGATGCTTTTGAACTGTGGTGTTGAAGAAGACCCTTAAGAGTCCTTTGGACTACAAGGAGATCCAACCAGTCCATTCTGAAGGAGATCAGTCCTGGGATTTTTTTAGAAGGAATGATGCTAAAGCTGAAACTCCAGTACTTTGGCCACCTCATGCGAAGAGATGACTCATTGGAAAAGACTCTGATGCTGGGAGGGATTGGGGGCAGGAGGAGAAGGGGACGACCGAGGATGAGATGGCTGGATGGCATCACGGGCTCGATGGACGTGAGTCTGAGTGAAATCTGGGAGTTGGTGATGGACAGGGAGGCCTGGTGTGCTGCAGTCCTTTGTGTCACACAAAGTCGCACATGACTGAGAGACTGACCAAACCACCATGAAGATATGAAGTTTGCTCTCATGGGGTCCAGTCTCCTGGGAGAGATGGAAGAATATGCCTAGAATAAAATTGGTTAAGTGTTGGAAGAAAAATCTTTACAAAGTTCTCTTTTAAAACATTTAACTACTTTGCACCCATTTATAAATAAGAACACATACATTCATATTTTAGAATCATTTTGCAGCACACAGAGTAAAACTATAATGTGGAAGAGAGAGATATATAATTTATGGAATCAGAATCAAATATTTTACAGTTTATCTAGTGTCCATGAACCTATTTGTTGACAAAATTACTTGCTGTAAAAGGAGAACACCCTGTCTCTGCATTACCAGTCCCATAAATGCATATTTGAGGAAAATATGAGTTCTTGCAAGGCCAGTTACGCTCTCCACTTGCAATGCCTGGAGAACCTTGAGGAGTCTCAGAGACAGTACATGTTTTCACTGAAATTACAAACCCGATCAAGCACAAGCTAATATGTTATCAGTAACTGTAGCATAAAAAAGAACACTCAACATGAAATGAGAAACCAAATTTTTCTGGCCTGAAATTCCTGACCTGGAAAAGTCTGAACTTAACCTCTGATGCTATTCCTTAACCTGGAGCTCAATGATAATTTCTTATATAACTTTTTAAGTGATACAAATACATGTATATGGAAAAGAAGAGTGTAAATGCTGTTAAAAACAGATCTGTAATCAGGAATATTGTGGTTCATTTATTAATATGAGTAAATGAAACATGAGTGACTTGCTCATCCAACACTGTGAGCTGTCAAAGCACTATAGGCAAATAAGATCCAGTCCCTGTCTTGCGTGTCGTGTGGGTGACAGGAAGAGAGCAAGAGAGGCAGCCGGGGCACACAGCTTGATAGGCTCCATATAGGAAGCATTTAGGCATTGCTTTGATGCTGTGGCAGCCAGAGGAAATAGTGATTAATTGCATGGGGTACAGACAAGGGTCAGAGGTAACATGTTAGCTGAACAGACATTAAAGAATGTGTGGGACTTTCAAGGTGGCCAGAGTGGGAATGAATGAGCACTCCAAGGTAGCTGGCATTGGTTAAGCTCCCTTTGCAAAGAACATAATTCTCTCTAAATAGCTTGAGCAAGAAGGAATTTAATATAAAGTGTTATTCAGCTTATAAATCTTGGGGAGGACTGAGGAAAGGCTTTCAATTGCACTTTCTAAAATAACTTCCAGAGTCAGACACAGAGCCAGGCCACAAAGGAACTGCTGTGTGTTCCTCCAATCAGGAAATCCATGGCCAAGAGCACCCTGTCACTGCCCGTATGAAGGGAACAAGCATAACAATCACAAACTAGGCAGGCAAGCTCCACAAGACCAGGGAGCAGGGTGCGCTCCATTCACGGAAACGCCAAGGACCTGAAGAGTGTCTAGCATTGCATAGGAGCTCAATAGGATTTGTTGAATGAACCTAATAAGTGAACTGCTATCTACTAGCTCCAGGACCATGCCATGCCTAATATGACTCTCTCCGACCAGTGGGATCCTGGAGTTTCCCTCTCGACACCCACCAACTTGACAAGACACGAGTTCATGGTTAATGTCGAGAAGAGAAATCAAACCCTTCTCAGCAGTGCCTGTCAGCAGACACACTTGGTATTTCAGAAGCATGGCCTCTGCCTCCCTTTGCCTTTCCGTCTCAGGTGACTGCATTGGATTGGGGCCCCTAGTCACATCCAGGACCTACTATTAAAGGAGCCTAGGAAATATGGCTTTTAGCATTCTACCCACTTCAATATAAAACAGCATGACCAGAGAGTTCAACAGTCCAGCTCTTTGGCTGAGAACATCCATAATATCCATATATACACTTTTTATCGTATCCAGGTACAGTATCGATAAGAAAAACAGCCACAATCTCCATCACACAAGTACAATGAATAGAAATGAAAAAGCCCCACCCCCTCTTAAAGGGTGGACACAAAATTCTATCCATTACTGTATTTATCTCTAATAAGGTGATTTTTTTTTTTCTAATTCAGCTAGTCTTGCCTTGTGTGTGCATGCTCAGTCATTTCAGTAGTGTCTGATTCTTTGTGACCCTATGGACTGTAGTCTGTCAGACTCCTCAGTCCATGGGATTCTCCAGGCAAGAATATTGGAGTGGGTGGCTATGCCCTCCTCCAGGAGATCTTCCTGACCCAAGGATCAAACTCACGTCTCCTGTGTCTCCTGCATTGCAGGTGGATTCTTTACCATCCTGCCTTATTACCATATAAATCATATATACTGAATAAAAACTTAGCAATCATGGTCATACATGAGATAAAAGAGAGTGGGGAAAAAAGAATAAGCAGGATTCAAAAATTTATTCACATAAAGTGAGGGGTCAGGTGAGATGAATGAATTGACCAGCATGAACCTGTATTGCAAGTTAAATAGGGGCTTACTTCTGCAAAACAGAGCTCCCTGAAAGCTAAGTTGGTAAAGAATCCACCTGCAATGTGGGAGACCCTGGTTCAATTCCTGGGTCAGGAAGATCCGCTGGAGAAGGGAACCACTATCCACTCCAGTATTCTTGGGGTTTGCTTGTGGCTCAGCTAGTGAAGAATCTGCTTACAATGCGGGTGATCTGTGTTCAATTCCTGGTTTGGGTAGATCCCCTGGAGAAGGGAACCACTACCCACTCCAGTATTCTGGCCTGGAGAATTCCATGGACTGTATTAGTCCATGGGGTCACAAAAAGTCAGACACAACTGAATGACTTTCATTTTCACTTTTCTGTAAAACAAATAAATTCCAGCCCCTCCGTGTTAGTAACCACCTGGTTCCTTCTGCCTTAAATGTCTCTTCTGCCTTAAATATCAACAGGGAGAATTTGTGCCATTTCCCTGGCTGTGAGTTTTAAGACTTTGGCAGGGATTCTAGTCATCCTGATACAGCGGGATACAGAGGGCCTCACTCTCCACCCCTAAGTTTCCTGAGATGGAGCTGCTTGCTACTTCTTATCTGGGCTTCACTTTTCCATCCCATGTGGGAAGCATTTGAAAGCAGGGACTGGGTGGATGATGCAAGTCAGTAACCAATCTCATTACATCTGAAATACTTTCATTGCAAAGAGCTATGCATGTGTGTGTTTTCTGTATAAACATATACACTGTGGATAGTAACAACAGTCTTATTTCTGTAAAAAGAAAGTGTTAATCACTCAGTCATGTCTCTTTGGGATCCCTTGGACTATAGCCCACCAGGCTCCTCTGTCCATGGGATTCTCCAGGAAAGAATGGGTAGCCACTGTCTTCTCCAGGGGCTCTTTCTAATCGAGAGAACCCAGGTCTCCTGCATGGCAGGCAGAATTTTACCATCTGTTAATGACAATTAATTCAGAATCAGAATATGATAAAATCCTTCCTCTAATGCCTTGTCCACATTCCCTTTGCTTTTAGCCACAACACCCAGCTGGTCATTTTTGTTCATAGAGAAGAATAACCCAAACAGTCATTCCTGAACAATCTGCCTGCATAGGTTGATGTGTCTTATTCTGCAGGTATCAGCCAGTCTCCCAGTGGTTTTCTGGGAGAGCGATGGTCACTTCCCTGCCTGGGATGTGCAGCAGTAATCTAATTAAGAAAATTTTTAGATTTTTTTTTTTTTTTTTGCCCACCTGACCAATCTTTTTTTGCCTAATCTTCCACTGGACCACTTGGCCAAAACATTAGCCAGTGAAGAGGCCCTGGTCATGTCTCTTTCCAGAAAACTGTTGCCAAAGGTTCTACCTGCTAGGAAGATTTACCCTTAAAGCCCACTTCTGAATACAGCTACAATGCTGGGAGCATCCACTTCTGTTTGGGGAAAGGATAGCATCCTCTACAACCTATTAACTAATAGACTGCTTTTATGGGTCTTCTCCATGAGGCCAGAGGTAGCAGGGAAGGGAAAAATGGCAGTGCAGAAAAAATAGGCACCATGTGAGGAAAACACCTTCCCCAGCAACTTATTTGTGCTTTTCAGAAAATGCTTGTGGCTGATCTTGTACAAACTGTGTCAACTTGGACTATGGACTACTGCTTGAACTTCTAACTCCATGGCTTTGTGATAAGAACACTTGCTTATTGATAGGGAGTCCAAGACACACACTCGGTATCTCAGGTGTGCAATACATTCCAGTAGCACACCAGCAGAACAATTCACTGACCACAAAACACCTTGTTCCACAATCTAATAGGCCTGGTCGGTGATTATCTAGCATTCCCAGAGTCTTCATATATTTTCCTCATCTTCAAGCATCATTAAATATGCTGCACCGTATAGGCCCAAAGGAGAAACTTCTTCCACTGCTGCCTAGACAAGGTGAAGAATCCTGGACTGGGTAGCCATTTCTTTCTCCAGGGTATCTTCTCAACTCAAGGAGGGAACCCAGGTCTACTGCATTGCAGGAAGATTCTTTACCATCTGAGTCACAAGGGAAGCCCTTTCTTCTCTGGGACTCACTCAAAGTTGGCAGCCTTAAGGCATACTCAGTGAATGGGTTATAAAAACACCCACAAGTATTGTTTGCTGCTGCTGCTGCTAAATTGCGTCAGTTGTATCTGATTCTGTGCAACCCCATAGAAGGCAGCCCACCAGGCTCCTCCAACCCTGGGATTCTCCAGGCAAGAACACTGGAGTGGGTTGCCATTTCTTTCTCTAATGTATGAAAGTGAAAAGTGAAAGTGAAGTTGCTCAGTGATGTCCGACTCTTAGCAACCCCATGGACTGCAACCCACCAGGCTCCTCTGTCCATGGGATTTTCCAGGTAAGAGTCCTGGAGTGGGTTGCCATTGCCTTCTCCAACAAGTATTGTTTAAATTGCCTCTAAGTCTAAAGAAATCCAACAAGCATTATGCCTTTTTTTCTCCAATGCTAATTGATACAAAGTCTGGCAAGGGTTCTTCTACGTTTGAGGAGATTACCTTACATATGACACACTACTGGATCTCTACAAGCTTCTCTGGACTTTTGCAGCATGCAGCTCTCACCTTCTTGCATGCATGTCCCACATACACACATAGATCATAGTTATTTCTTGCCCTCCAGCTCCTATCAGCATAGAGACCTCTATAGAGTGGGCCTGCATAATACTCTATGCAATGGTGAGTTGACCATGGTACCAGCAGAATAAATTATGACAAAGAACCAGAAAGTGACAAATTTGAGTAATACTGTAGAGTTATATTACTGTCACTGAGAGGAAAACCAATTGCCCTGGAATTTTCTGCTTCTTGAGACAGAGACCCTGGCTTTGCCAGATAATTGTTTTGTGCAAAGTGCTAGAGATTGGGTTGATGTGCTTCAATAAAGAGACAAGTTCTTGAGCAGCTGTTGACATTGGACTTAACACATGACTAAATTTGTCACAACCCTCAGCTTAGCAGAGAAATGACAATGAAGGAACGATCTGACAGAACATGCAGACCTGGGTTCAGTTCAGTTCAGTTCAGTCGCTCAGTCGTGTCTGACTCTTTGTGACCCCATGAATCGCAGCACGCCAGGCCTCCCTGTCCATCACCATCTCCTGGAGTTCACTCAGACTCACGTCCATCGAGTCCGTGATGCCATCCAGCCATCTCATCCTCGGTCGTCTCCTTCTCCTCCTGCCCCCAATCCCTCCCAGCATCAGAGTCTTTTCCAATGAGTCAACTCGTCTAATGAGGTGGCCAAAGTATTGGAGTTTCAGCTTCAGCATCAACCTCTTTCACTTTCATCAAGAGGCTTTTTAGCTCCTCTTCACTTTCTGCCATAAGGGTGGTGTCATCTGCATATCTGAGGTTATTGATATTTCTCCCGGCAATCTTGATTCCAGCTTGTGCTTCTTCCAGCCCAGCATTTCTCATGATGTACTCTGCATATAAGTTAAATAATCAGGGTGACAATATACAGCCTTGATGTACTCCTTTTCCTATTTGGAACCAGTCTGTTGTTCCATGTGCAGCTCTAACTGTTGCTTCCTGGACTGGGTTAGGAGCTAAGAAACTGAAGATCTAGGAGTAAAGGGGGACTTTGAGAGTTGAGCCTCTGCTTCTGCCCCCACCCCTCCTTTCCACTCTCTAATACAGCTATAGTCACAATTAGGTGAGTAACTGAGATTGGAGAACTTGAAAGAGATTTCAGAAAAACTAGCATTTGTTATTAGGCGGGGGTATTTATGAGGTATTCAAACAAATCATGGCCAGTCTCCTAGTATGGGTTGCAGACTCATATATGGAAGACTTATAAAGTATAAGTCATATACTTATTATGTCTGTTTTCTAATTTGTGGATCTCACTCTTTGCCAATAAGTGCTCTAAAATTTACAAGAACATTGAGGAGGTTCAGAATATAACCTATAATATAATTTAGCACCTTAGAGTCAGACTAGACAGTCTATTTAGGCAATTGCCACTAGAAATAATAAAGTGACAATTCTTTTAGGACATCCGTGGGTGATCATGGTCTTCTGATATCATCTCAATATGAGAATTTAAAGGGCTGCATTTTAATTTCTTCTCTAAACTCCCCAGCATATTTTGAAGCATTGCCTTAAGTCAGTCATTGTTTTCCTTCTTTCCAAGATGGCTGTTTGAAGCAGTCATGCGGTGTGCGATGCCATACATTCACTGTGCCCTTCTCTCCAGGTCGTCTCTGGTGATGATTTCAGTAACTGCTTTATTTGCATGACACAAATAACCTGCCTCTCTTCTAATGGAGATTCATACTCAATCAGGCATTGTTTATAGTGTTTCAGAACTTTTTCTTTTATTGAAAATATGTATGTCTTCTTTCAGTAAAATGAATTACATTAAAAAATTTTAGACATTGATACTATTTTAGGTGTTTATCATTCTACTTTAGTTGGTGGCTTGTCAAAAAGAGTTTATGTCTGTAGTCATGAGATATGATCAATAAAATTATACCTGTGAATCAAGACTTTATAAAGAGAAGATTTCCTCAATATTTAGAATGGAATGGGAGTAGGATGGAGAAAAGAAACATATGTGGCAAAGAGATAAATTACTTTCTTTTTTATTTTATTTAACATTTATTTATTTGGCTGTGCTGGGTCTTACTTGGGGCCTATAAGATATTTTTTAGCTGTGGTCTGCAGGACCTTTAGTTTTGGCATCTCAACTCTTAGTTATAGGATGTGAGATCTAGTTCCTTAACCAGGGATTGAACTCAGGCCCCCTGCATTGGGAAGTTGGAGTCTTAGCCACTAGACCACCAGCAAAGTCCCTACTTTCTTGCTTAAACTAGAGAATACTTGCTTCACAATGCTGTATTAATTCCTGATGTACAATAGTGTGAGTCAGCTGTATGTACACACATACCCCCTCCCTCAAGAGCCTCCCCCCTACACCACCTCCTACCCCACTCCTCTAGGTCATCACAGAGCCCTGAGCTGAGCTTCCTGGGCTATATCCTCTCCTCCCCCCACCGTGTCTACAAGTCCATTCTCTACATCTTCATTTCTATTCCTGCCCTGCAAGTAAGCAGCTTCTTTAAGGCTTTTACCTTCATTAATGTCCTCTCATTCTACTTTTCAGAGACAGTACTCCTGGAGGTGACTTAAAGCCCATGTTGTCTAACTCTAGCTTACAGCAGAAGAGCTGAGGTTGCACCCACATCTCAATTAAAACACTTCATTATATACTGCCTTATTCTCTAGTTGCATCTTGCATGTATTACATTTCTAACAAGACTATAAGCTCTTTGATAGCAGAGGTGATTATCTTGTTTTTTGTATCTCTCTCACAGCTCTTAATACTTGTTGATTAAATGATTGATTTAATCAAAGATGAGCTCTTTTTTATCCCTTTTGTTTCTGAGATCACTGGTCAGGTCACAGATTGAAGCACTCATGGCGGAAGTTATTGTTAATATGTAGAGAATTCTAGCTCCTTTGGAGACAGTGTACTTGGTTAATAAAGGAACTAGATAAAGTCAAATGACTCATAGTTACTAGAATAAAAATCAAAATGAAGGATTACAGAAAGAATTTGTAAATTCAAACAAGCATTAGTTTTCCGAGATTGTGGTTCTGCTACAAATGGACTATAAAAAGTTTAAAAATCTACTTATTATCCAAATAGAAAATATGTGCTTCTGAGCATATGTATATACAGGAAAACATATGAGAAATCCAGACTTCTTTGTATGCTTTCTGTCAATTGCTGCACACAGGAAATTGGGAGTTTAAGATTATTCAGGGTATACATACAGCTTAGGTATCTACCAGGAAGTCATAGAAGTATAAAATGATACCTCTTCAAAATTGTGAGAATTTATGTTTTACAAATGAAAACATCGAGGCACAGAGTATCTAAATATTTTAATATTCTATGTAAGTGTGCACATCTATTAAATAAATTTAGGATCAGTCTAAGTTGGTCATTTTAATACTTTCCCCAATTATTATCATGTAGCTGTCCTATATTTGAGGGGGATGTCTCTATAAATACTGAACTAGTTTTCAAACTGTCATTCTCAATTATATTATTGATAATTGCATAAATGTTAATTTCATTTATCAGTTTTTGGAGAGCTTGAAGACAAAGATTCTGCCATTCTTTTAAATTTTCATTATGTTGAGTATAAAGAATTGCACATAGTAATTGGTCAATAAATGCTTGCTAATTAAAAGAAAAAAATACTAGATCACCCCTACTTTATAAAAGTGTTTTTGTGGACAGAATGCTATCATCTTCACTACAAACTTGTGGAATTGAGTTATTGTAGTGCTTTGCTGAGGCTCTAAGTAAATGAAACAGCTTTGTACATAAATCCTTAAGACAGCAGTAACAAGTCCTTACACAATTTATTTTACAAGACTCCATTCTAATCTTCCTTGAAAAACTCTTCTAAATTCTAAGACAAATAAAATTAGTTAATTAGATGCTTGACTACTCTTTATTATATTTGTATATTACTCTTGGAACAAACTTATTTGCAGGAAAATTATATATCTACATGTGAGGAGTAAGCTTTCAGTACAGTGGAATCTCTTATATAAGCAAAATAGATTATTTTTAAAAAGAACTTACTTTTTGAAAATGAGCACATAATTCTACAATTGGGTATATTATGTGTGGATTATGGAAAGATAGTGGAGATGGTGGCAGCAGTTTTGGGATCTTTCTGACTCCCCTGTGAAAACAGAAAGATTAACTGGAGTGCAAAACCAACAACACTTGGACAGCACACATGAAAAACTAGGTGATGAGGTATCTCCCTCAAAACAAAATAGAAATATGAAAGGAGGAGTCGTCGGCACTTCCAAGATCTTCTGTTAGCAGTATCTTGAAGGAGAAAGCAGAGGAAATCAAGATGGTGTCGGGCAGACCTGTAGCAAGAGAATCCAGCTGATAACAAGCATGGTGGACCAGTGAACTGACTAGGTTTTACCCTCTTTAATCTCAGTAAGTGCAAGAAGTCCAGTCTAAAGCTGTCACAGGTTGATCCCATGAACTTATGAAACTGACCTCTTGGCTTCCTTACAGGAGAAGGCATTACATTTAAGAGATAGTGTCAAGAGTGGAATCAAAATTGAGCAGAAAAGAAGAGCAAAGATAAGAGAAAGAGAGAACCCTGGAAAAAGTGAGGTGAGAGAACAGATCCAAGATACCACCAATAAATAAATAAAAGAAAAAAACAGCTGCCAGATATTTTAAGATGGCATGAAAACATCAGAGGAAGAAGCTGTCTCGTGTTGGAAAAGCCTTGAGGACCTATAAAGAAAATTAGTGTAAAAAGGAAAAATAGTGGAGTTTGGAAGTCAACTCTCATACAAAGATATTATTTAAAAAAAAAAAGACTGTAAGGCGCAGAGGATTAATTCCTCTGGACTTTCCAGGTAGCGCTAACAGTAAAGAATACCACTGCCAATGCCAGAGACATAAGAGAGGTGGGTTCAGTCTGTGGGTAAGGAAGATCCCCTGGAGGAAGGCATGGCAACCCATTCCTGTATTCTTGCCTGAATAATCCCAAGGACAGAGGAGCCTGGTGGGCTACAGCCCATGGGGTCACAGAGTCAGACACACTGAGCAACTAAGCACAAGCATTTCAAAAGGAGCTAAAGAAATTGTTTGGGTTATCTACTGCTAGGTACCGAACTATCCAAATATGTAGTGGCTCAAAATCACCCATGTGATTTCATGTGTCAGGAATTTGGGGAAACCTGGTCAGGACAGTTTGTCTCTGATCCATGTGTCATCAGATGGAGCAACTGGAGCTGGAAAATGCAATCCCAAGATAGCTTCTGCATTGACACACAGGTCCATCACTTTGGTGCTCTTTGGTGCTCTCTTTCCTAGAGGAATCTCACCCTTAAGATCCAGTCAATTTGGCTTGAATTTTTCACAGATCCCAGGGTAATATTTTTTACAAAGTGGCTTGTTGCTCAAAGAAGGCAGAAAGGGGACATAATCACTCCTAGCACCAACCAGAGGAGTGTCAAAAAAACTGTAGCCATCTTTAGGTGCATTGTAGATGTTAAGAAAATGATAAGAGATGAAAGCATTCTATAGATCAGAATTAAAAAAAAAAAAACAGAAAGGAGGTGATGATAAAGTTCAAATAGAATTAGAAATAAACGAGAAAAACATTCCTTAAGGAGAGAAAAATAAAAAAGAATAAACACAGAAACACATATTACAAAACAAATAATGCCTTATGACGGAGAAGGCGATGGCACCCCACTCCGGTACTCTTGCCTGGAAAATCCCATGGAGGAGCCTGGTGGGCTGCAGTCCATAGGGTCATGAAGAGTCGGACACGACTGAGCGACTTCACTTTCACTTTTCACTTTATGCATTGGAGAAGGAAACGGTAACCCGCTCCAGTGTTCTTGCCTGGAGAATCCCAGGGACGGGGGAGCCTTGTGGGCGGCTGTCTATGGGGTCGCACAGAGACGGACACGACTGAAGCGACTTAGCAGCAGCAGCAGCAATGCCTTATGAGAAATAAAAAGTCAAAAGTAGAAACTTTAGTTTTCTTAAAAAAAGAAAGAATAAAATGACATAATATATTTTCATGTGCCTGTTGACCATCTGTATGTCTGCTTCAGAAAAAGTATACTCAGCTCCATTGCCTATATTTTTAATTGTGCTTTTTTTTGGTTTTTAAGTTGTATGAGTTCTTTATATTTTGTATATTAACCTCTTGCTGGCTGTATGATTTGCAAAGATCTTCTCCCATTCAGTAGGTTGTCTTTTAGTTTTGTTAATGGTTTCCTTTGCTGAGCATGAGGCTTTTAGTTTAATATAGTTTAATTAAGCATTTTAATTTAGTCCCATTCATTTATTTTTGCTTCTGTTTTACTTGCCTGTGATATTGTTAAGAGCAATATCAAAGAGCATACTGTGTGTTTTCTTCTAACAATTTTATGGTCTCAGGTCTTACTTCCAAGTTTTGTGTTGATTTTTGTGCGGGGGTGAGATATGGTATGGTTTTTCTTTTTGATTGTGATTGTCCAGTATTCTCAACATTATTTACTAAAGAGACAATCTTTTCTCCATTATGTTCTTTGCTCCTTAATCATACACTTATTGTCTATAAATGTGTGGGTTTATTTATTTCTGGGCTCTCAGTTTTGTTCCATTGATCTATGTATCAGTTTTTATGCCAATATCATGCTGTTAAATCAATTGCCACATAGAGTATCATCTCATGCTTGTTAGAAAGGTTATTATCTAAAAGGGAAAATAAGCATTGGAGAGGGTGTGGCAATAGGGAACATTCAGGGAACTGTTAATGTAAATTGGTGCAGCCACTATGGGAAATAGTATAGAAATTCTTCACAAAGTTAATAAGATTACCATACAATCCAACTATTCCACTTATGGTTATTTATCTGAAAAATATAAAAATATTAATTAGAAAAAATATATGCACCCCTCTGTTCATTGCAGCATTATTTACAAAAGCCATGATATAGAAACAATATAAGTGCCCATTGATGGATGAATAGATAAAGAAGATGTGACATAACAGAATACAGCTGCTGCTGCTGCTAAGTCACTCAGTCGTGTCCGACTCTTTGCGACCCCGTGGACTGTAGCCCACCAGGCTCCTCCGTCCATGGGATTCTCCAGGCAAGAATACTGGAGTGGGTTGCCATTTCCTTCTCCTCAGCCATAAAAGGATCAGATATTACCATCTGCAATAACATGGATGGATCTTGAGGGTATTATGCTAACTGAAACAAGTCAAAAGGAAAAAGACAAATATCATATGATTTCTCTCACATGTAGAATATAAAACAAACAAACAAATTAACAACCAACACTTAACAAAAACAAACATGTAGAAACAGAGAACACAGTAGAAGTTCCCAGCAAGTAGCTGAGGCAGAGGATGAAACAAGTAAAGGAGGTCAACTGTATTGTGACAGATGGAAACTAAATATCTGGTGGTGACCATGCTGTAGTGTATACAGGTGTGTGTGCTCAGTCATGGGTCATGTTCAACTCTTTGCAGCCCCATGCACTGGAGACTACCTGGCTCCTCTGTCCGTGGAATTTTATTCATTTATTTTTTGTCCATAGAATTTTCTACAGAAGAATACTGGAGTGAGTGCCATTCCCTACTGCAGAGGATCTTCTCAACCCAGAGATCTAATCCGCGTCTCTTGAGTGTACTGCATTGGCAGGCAGATTCTTTACCACTAGTACTATCTGGGAAGCCCCCAGTGTATACAAGAGTGCAAATAAAATGTTGTACACATGAGTCTTATATAATGTTATAAATCAATGTTGCCTTAGGAAAAAAAGAAGAAAGTAATTAAAAGGACGTTGATATTCATTGAAGACAGGCACAGAAAATCCAACATAGAAAATCATAACAAAAGCATGAAAATACATTAAAAGCTTTGATTCAAGAAAAATGTGATAATTTTTTAAAATTGAGCCTCCTATTTAGAGAGTATATCTTTTTTACCTAAGAATATAGATACAGAATGGTCAACAAGACATGTATAAGAAAACCGGGTTGTTGTTTAGTTGCTAAGTCATGTCCGAATCTTTAGTGACACCATGGACTGTAACCCACCAGGCTCCTCTGTCCATGGGATTTCCCAGGCAAGAATACTGGTGAGAGTTTCCATTTCCTTCTTCAAGGGATCTTCCTGACCCAGGGATCAAACCCATGTATCATCCAGTAGTAGGCAGATTCAGTGGTTCTTCCACTGAATCACCAGGGAAGCCAAGAAAATTTGAATAGTCAGACTTCTTTTTCTAATAAAAACTATTTTTATACAGAAGTTTTATGTTCATGGAAAAATTGAAAGGAAGATAGAGATTTCTTACATCCCCCTGTCCTCACACCAGAATGGTACATTTATTACATTGATGAACCCTTACCGACGCATCATAATCACACGAATTCCATAGTTGATGTTGAACTTTGCTCTTGATGTTGTAGATTGTGTGGATTTGAAAAAGACAGTATATGTCTCTTCATGAAAGACCACAGCACCATCCATAGTTTTGCCATCTAACATGAGTCTGATAATGCCTATCTGTTCAGATACCATTTTCAGGAAGAGGACAGAGGAAAAATATTATGGAACTACATCATGAGTAGCCATTCAGGAAATCTAAACTAAAAAACAAAACAAAACTAACTTAATTTTAAATTTAATTAACATAAGCAGAGAGTCAAACAATAAATTGAAATTATTTATCCTATATCTCACCCTGGTCAAACCACATTTGGAGTTCAGTGTTATAAGGAAGGGTATTTATGAGACATTGAAAAACAAAGAACTGTCCAAATCATCAATACTTGAAAGGATTTTTTATAAGCAATTATAAGAAAATTGTTTGTTTTAGAGAAGAAAAGAATTAAAGAAAACAAGATAGTTGCTTTCAAGAACAATAATAATCTGTCAGGTAGATACGAAATTTTAATTGCTTTGAGTAATTCCAAGGACAGGGCCAGCATTGAGGTTCCAGAAAAATCAGCTATAGATTTTTGGCAAATTGATTTTTTGAAGACTCATGGCTTACACTTTCACAGATACAAAATTTGGGAAGTGATCTCATAGATCTCAACCTGTAAGACTAACACAGTAGAAAAAATTGTAGACTACACTTAGACTGATTTATATGACTCTATGATTCTAAGTATTTTCTATCAAAACCTGGAGGTTATCTTGTGAGTTGATAGGTTCCATTCCCTGGTGTCTCAGAGGTTAAAGCATCTGCCTGGCATGCTTTTTTTTTTACCTAAGAATATAGATACAGAATGGTCAACAAGACATGTATAAGAAAACCGGGTTGTTGTTTAGTTGCTAAGTCATGTCTGACTCTTTAGTGACACCATGGACTGTAACCCACCAGGCTCCTCTGTCCATGGGATTTCCCAGGCAAGAATACTGGTGAGAGTTTCCATTGTTCGATCCCTGGGTCGGGAAGATCCCCTGGAGAAGGCAATGGCAACCCACTCCAGTACTCTTGCCTGGAGAATCCCATGGAGGGAGGAGCCTGGTAGGCTACAGTCCATGGGGTCGCAAAGAGTCGGACATGACTGAGCAATTTCACTTTCACTTTCATTACTAGGAATATTTACTCAGAAACCATAAAGAACTTACATTTGCTGGATGTTGAGACCAAACTGCCTTTAAGATCTTCTCCAGATCTGGTGCTGTGTCTGAGAGGAAGAGAGAAGTGGCATATTTGATCTCCCTTGTGCTTACAACAGGTGTCCCACTTGTGTTTGTAAAACCATAAAAAGTCATTAGTGTTCTGCTTAACAAATGATTGTTATGTCATTTGGTTGAAATTGGTGGTGGCAGTTGTAGGAAGAGAAGGTGCCAGGGAGGAACCAAGGGATTTCAGGCAAGGCATCCTCGAGTAATATTTAGAACAGTGCCAAATCCATAAAAAGAGTTCAAATTTGATTAATATTATTAGTGTCAATATTGGAAATAATTATATGTCTTATAATTTGATAACACATATCATAATTATTTGACATGATTTTTTTATTGTTAGACCTGAGTTCAAACTTTTACTTGTGCAAATAACTTCTCTGAGCTTAAGTTTACTCTTTTGTAAAATAAGAAATAATAATTTCAAGGTCAAGTTGCTTGTAAGGGACTAAAATATGCAGTGAATATAGAGTTACCGGAGAAGGCAATGGCACCCCACTCCAGTACTCTTGCCTGGAAAATCCCATGGACGGAGGAGCCTGGTGGGCTGCAGTCCATGGGGTCGCTGAGTCGGACACGACTGAGCGACTTCACTTTCACTTCTCACTTTCATGCATTGGAGAAGGAAATGGCAACCCAGTCCAGTGTTCTTGCCTGGAGAATCCCAGGGACGGGGGAGCCTGGTGGGCTACCGTCTATGGGGTCGCACAGAGTCGGACACGACTGAAGTGACTTAGCAGCAGCAGCATAGAGTTACCAGCACTATATCATATGCGCCAGAGACAGATAGCTGTCTGATTTAAATATCCATAGTGTCAAGTAGTCTCTGGGAGGCAGCTATCAGCCAGGAACTCTAGTTTAGAGATGACTCACATTCACTGAAGGGCTTCCGAGGTGGTATTAGTGGTGAAGAACTCGCCTGCCAAAGGAGGAGACACAAGAAATTTGGGTTCAATCCCTGGGTTGGGAAGATTCCCTGGAAAAGGAAATGGCAATCCACTCCAGTGTTCTTGCCTGGAGAATCCCATGGACAGAGGAGCCTGGCAGGCTACAGTCCATGGGACTGCAAAGAGTAGGACACGACTGAAGTGGCTTAGCATGCACATTCAATGAGATCTCGATGCTAGATCTTACAACAGGGCAAGAGCAGAAGTGGAAAGCGCTTTTAAGATTAGTGTCCTACAGGCTCTCTGTCCCTTTCTCTGGCTAGGTGCAAAGCACAAAGAGATCCTAGCCTCAAGAATTATTGGAGCCTTTAATTGTTAGGAGCCTGAAAACCTGCCTAGTCATGGAAAAGTTACATACTAACTAGGCGTCTCTATACTGAACTGTGATGTGAGAAAAAATAAATCCCTATTGTGTTATGCCCCTGAAATCCTGAACATTATTTGTTACAGCAGCTAAAATTATCCTTGTTAATACCCATCAATGACAGCAAGTATTCAATACATTATAATATTTCTTTTAATCAGAATGTCTGATAGATTGTCTGGA
This sequence comes from Cephalophus harveyi, assembly GCA_006410635.1. Lineage (NCBI taxonomy): Eukaryota > Metazoa > Chordata > Mammalia > Artiodactyla > Bovidae > Cephalophus > Cephalophus harveyi. The sequence continues at coordinate 284,076 of SJYT01053739.1, forward strand.
TAACATGAGGTTTATAGTGAATGTGCATGTTAAGTCACTTCAGTCACGTCTGACTCTTTGCAACCCCATGGACTGTAGCTTCCCAGGCTCCTCTGTCCATGGGATTCTCCAAGCAAGAATATGGGAGCGGTTACCATTTCCTTCTCCAGGGGATCTTCCCAAGCCAGGGATAGAACCCATTTCTCTCATGTCTCCTGCACTGGCAGGCAGGTTCTTTACCACTAGCGCCACCTGGAAAGCCTGCCTCATGAATAGCAGACATTATTCTTTTAGTTACCTCAATGAAAGGATGATGTAGAGAAATAATAACATGTGAATTATGCCCCACATCTGTTCTAATGTCAAAGTTAATAATTCTAATATGTATTGTTTTATGATTTCTATATTAACTTTATTGAAATAACTAACAATAAAGTGGATTCATATCTTTACTTTCTATTTAGTGTCTTCCAGATCTACTTTCCAGAGTGAAGACATAATGATTTCTCAATTGATCAAATGTCCCTTCTTTACTTTGTATAATAATTATTGAAGTTCTCATTATATACAATACATATGTAGGGAAAATGAGTGTTTTGGTTTAAGTTTCACCTCAATTTTATGGTCAAAACCACAAAAATAATGCTTACAATATATTTATAAACTACACTTGTATGGGGGGGGCACCCTTTGTAAACTGTATAAAACAGTCCCAGCCCGCAATATAGGCAGAACATAGAAATGAATTCAAAGGTGGTTTGTACTGTGGTATGAATGAAGGGATAACAGCAGAGCCTAGGAGAACATGGTGCATGCTGACACCTTAAGGTTTCCCTTTCCAGGGAAGAAGAAAGATTAACCTTAACTGTTCCATATATTTTCCCATTTAATTAGGGATCATATAAAAATACATTAACATGTTAGTCACGTGATCATAATATGATTGGGCCATTTTGATGCCCTGATCCTCTTTGGGAACTTTTTAAAATTTTTGTGAAACTTAAATATGGGAGATTGAGTAAAAATCAAGCAACTTGATCTGTTGAAGGATTAGTTGGGCATTTTATTTTGTTAGTTCATGATGTGTAGTCTAAAAATGAATCAGTTCATATAACTCTGGTAACTAAGAAGCACAGTATAAAAATAATGACTCTACTCAAAAATGTATTGTGAAATGGATGCTTTAAACCCACATTAAAAATAACAATAATAGTATCTCTCTGAATCCATTTTCTCTTTTACCAACTACCTTATTTTTCACCTACTATATTTGCCACCATATATTACACATCGCAGCAAATTTTCAATATTTAGAATTATTATCCGAGTTTGTTGATGAGCATCTTGTCTTCTGTTGTATCGATTCATTGGTTCAAAATTGTAATTTAGCATCTCACTGATAATTGATATTGACAATGCATATTTTTTTTCTACCTCACAAAAAAACTTCTCTGGGAATCTGAAATAAAAATAAACATGCACTTGTGCATAAAATTAAATGTATCCTAGAAACAATCTGTGATTTTTACTGAAGAGCAGAAACTATGTTTTGGCCTTTTTCCAAAATACTCTTTACTATAAGACCTATTTTTTAAAATGATTGGCTTTAGCCAATCAACTAAAGAAGTCCCCCCTCCTCCCCACATTTGTTGGTACTGCTTAAATGAATAGTGAAATAAAGGCATGTTTGTTTATTTGCTATGTAATGAGTAACCATAGAATTGCTGAGAACTAATACTGCATCAAAGATGATAAAGAATTGAGCAGATTCGTTTTGACTCTCTTTAAGATTTAAAATTTTACCATGCTAGCCTGTGTAATAACTCCATCTAAAAGTCAAAGCTTTCTCGTATTGTCAGAGTGGAAGAAAGTTTCTTATATGAAATCGGTACGCATTTGTTGAGTGAATAAATCCATCAGCTAGGAAGCTTATCCATTCAGTAAGCATATCCCCAGAAAAACAAACAAAGAATGATGACAAAATAGACTTTTCCATGTAACTTTTATAAATCTTCACTAAAATCTTAACGTGTAAATGATGGATACTTTTATTCCTTAATTTCTCTTTTGTTTTTGCAGTCTGACATAGAGGGCTTGGAATCATTCATACATTTTCAAGGAACGAATCTACAGCACGGTTTTTCTTCATCGTTCACAAAGCAAAGTATAAGAATGGTGTTTCATTCTTATTCCTGAGAAAAGCCAGAAAATTGACACAACTGCAGGGTGCTGATCACACTTTGTTCTTATAAGAAGAGAAATGTGCTATTTGTTTTTACATCTTCTGAGTTGTCTTGGGAGCAAAACTGCCTCCAGCTACATAGGGGCTTAGTTGCCCATGTCCATCTTATGGGTGTCACCTGCTAAGGTGAGGAGTCTGGAATAGCCCAGACACATTATGTATGGGTGGCCTTTTGTTTACAGCAGACAAAGCCAAAATCCTCAGGATTACTTGAAGATATCGTATAACACACAAGATGGAGTTACTATTATTCTCTTCTAAGACATATAGTGTTTCCCCTGGGCAGAGGAAAGAACGCACAGCCAATCATATGAAGACAGAACCCATTAAAGATTTATGCAAGCCTGAATTACTTGGCTTTAAACTATTTTCTTTTCCCCCCTTTCTTTTTCGCCTTTTTTCTTTAATAAGAGGGACATTTCTTCCTGAACAGCAAAGCTGAAGTAGATAGTATCACTGGTAATCCCAGGCTTAAGCACAGAGCTTCTAAATGGCTTGAATTAGGCTGGAAGATGGGGCTGTTTGATTTCCCTTCTTTTTGTTTCTGTTTTCAAGGCTCTGTCACCAAATGTCCCACTAAACTATCATTTATGTGGACTTGGGGCCTCTATGTGTAAGTTTCCTTTTAAGCATAGTCACTGAAACAGCTTTGAAGCTGTTGAACTGTGTAAATGTTATATTAACATTTTCTCTCGCAATTATAGACATTTACATGGTCTTGTTGAAATAGCGCTTTCAGAGGGAGAAAAAAAATACCAGAAGTGAAGGTACACAATGAAATGAAAAAGCAGCAGTGTGCTCTATTTATTTAGTTTCTGAAATAAATCATTTTGACTTTTAATTTACACTTCTCTAAGATGGTAGTTAAGAATAGACAAACAAAGGATACTGCAAGAAATAATTTCATTTTGTTCCTTTGTTACATTAGATCATTTAATTTCCACTTGGTTTGCATATGGAGATTTGGCCAATGCACCCCGTTCTTTACATTTGCTAACGAATAACAAGGACTCGGAAGTTCATTCTAAAGACCTAAGACTCATGGGTGATGATTCAAAAATTATGAGACTACAAGTAGTTGTCCAGTTATAAGAAGAAAGACAAATAGAGTAAATTAGACATTAATCCAGAGCATTCCCAACTATCCATGTCCCTATTTAACAGAAACCATAACGTGCTTTCCAATTGAAAAGTGATTTGAATCATCCCCAAACCACCACATGTGTGATCTCTTCACTGCACGCAGTCTGATGAACAGGTTAGGAAAGGAAAGATATAATCATTTAGATTCTAAGAAAATATTTTACTAGCTTAATTTTGGTCCCTTTCTGCATACAGAGCAATCATTTATGAATGCACAGTGTCAGTACAATTCACAGCCAAATTATCTCCTTTCACATTGGTATGACTAAATGTATTTTCTCTAAAGATCAGTAATTGTAATCTTCACACTGTACCATAGAATTCTTTGCTATTGCTAACCTTCTGTTCCATGATACACTTGTTTTAGTGTATATAAAAATATATCTACTCCTTGTCTTTGCACCAAAGCAAAGCAAAGAGCCTGTCCAGTGATGGAATCGTTGCTCAGCAACTGTGATCTCTCCTTGGTCTGACTGCTGCTCCCTCCAGCAGGGCAGATATGCAAGACGAACAGATGCATTGATCCTCAACACTGTATTAGATTGTGTTATATGCACTTCAGAAGCTGATAGCAATGATCTTGTCTAAGTCTCTGTCTACACATCATTGAACTTTCACAGTCAAGCTTGGAAAAGTACCTTGTTATATAGGGCTTTCTATAATTTTGATATCTAATTGATTTTCAGTTTAAAAAATTATGTTCTGGAGAATCTACTTTGATTGGTGTCCATGTGATCTCATAACATAGATAAGATTATGTTAAAATACACACAAATATATTTTTCTATAGCATTTTATTTCCACATTGCCCTGAATAATCCAAGAGCCAGCTTCTACCCACTTAACATTCTTCTCTCTTAAGCAAGAATTTTAATTGTAATAAAAACCATGTGCTCAGGCATTAAATGAAAAGGTTGAATCACAACTTTTTTTGAATCACAACTCATGGCAAAAGATGTTACTGGAATCCAATTTACCCAATCATTATTGGATAGGGCAAGCTGAGAATAATTAAATGCATATTTGTAACAGAATTATATGTTAAGATATTGATCATACAAAATGTTCATTTTTATGTGTGTCTTCATAAAATTTTAGATTGAGCATATATTAAATTTCAACTTATTTTATAAACTAGAATATAAATTCCATTAATTAATTATAATTTAATGTCATGTCAATTTATATGATTACTGTTCAGATTTTAAAAAAGAAGAATCGATGATTGAGAGAGCTTATTTTAATCTGACAAGTAACAGTTCAGTTTCAATCTTTTTCAAAATTTTTTTCTAGTTGATGGCTTACTAGGAAAAGCATTGCTTTGTCCAGCTAATTCATCTATCTGGAGCCACATTCAATTCTTTCTTTAAAATAATAAATCATGAAATTTGATCCTGAGACATTAGCAGTTTCAAAATTATCTTATTCATTTGAAAAGTGGATCCAGAGTTTCAGGTTACTTTTTTTTTATAGATAATATGCCATTTAATATAAACTTAGATATCTGTTAAATACCTGAAATCTGAAAAAGCAAACTCAAAGAGCTAAAGGAAAGGTTGATAGTATAAAACCTTGAAACAGAATGGCATTTTATTGACAAAAAATTAATAAAGTGTTAAAAATCAAAGTGAAAACATTTTCCAAGTTGATGATCCATTAATAATTCGAGAAAAGACCAAAATTTAAGGATCAGTTTTGTTTGATCCATAAAACTAATTTCAGCAGGACATAACTATCTAAGCACACCAATCATCTGAAACATAGAAAAGAAACAGAATATAAACAAAACCATCTGCTAAGAAGCCAAAAGAAATTCACAAATCCATGCATTTACAGTTTTTTTTTCATCTAGTTTTACTGAAATATAATTGACATTCAGCACTGTGTAAGTTTAAGATGTACAGCATAATAACTCGACATACATCATGAAACGATTATTAACATACATTTAGAAAATGTCTGTCATCTTTTATAAACACAAAATTGAAGAAAAAATATTTTTTGTGATGACAACTCTTATGACTTTAAATAATTTTCATATATAACAGAGCTGTGTTAATTATATTAATCATGTTGTATATTACGTATCTAGCACTTATTTATAACTAGTTTTATCATCTTCATTCAATCCTCCTTGCCCTACCCTCACCTATAGGAAGCATACGATTTATTTTTCCTATGAGTTTTTTTTTAAGTATAATTGACTTACCACACTGTGTTCATTCCTGATTCATAACAGAGTGATTTGATTTGATATCTCTATACATCAAAGGATGATCACCATGATTAGTCACCATACAAAGATATGATGTTATTATTGACCATTCCTTATACTGTACATTTCATGCCCAGGACTCATCTATATTATATAAAAAGGCTTTTTATGTGTACTAGAATTTCACATTTCTCTTCAGAGTCCACTGACTTATTTTCTATTAAATTCTAATAAGCTTGGTGATATCAGTTGCAACAAATAAAAAGGGTAAAGAGTTGCTGCATATTACTAGGAACACTGAATGTCAACTGATTGTCTTATTAGCAGAGGCAAAAAAATTTAAAATAGGTAAATAGACAAGTTAATTAAAGACAATATACAAATTGCTTGGACTGGATTGAATAACTATGGAGATGGTGAAAAGTAGTTGAATTGTGGATACATTTTGAAGGTTGGGCACTTGGGATTTCTTGACAAATTGGGTCTGCAATGTGAGAGAAAAACAGAGTCAAAAATGACTTCCCCAATTCTTCTTTGCTGACCCTTGAGTGAAGAGAGTTAAAATAACATAGGTTATAGTTTGGAAATTAATCCTTTGTCAGTTGTTTCATTTGCTATTATTTTCTCCCATTCTGAGGGCTGTCTTTTCACTTTGCTTATAGTTTCTTTTGCTGTGCAAAAGCTTTTAAGTTTAATCAGGTCCCACTTGTTTACTTTTGTTTTTATTTCCATTATTCTAGGAAGTGGGTCATAGAGGCTCTTGCTTTGATTTATGTCATCGAGTGTTCTGCCTATGTTTTCCTCTAAGAGTTTTATAGTTTCTGGTCTTACTTTTAGGTCTTTAACCCAAAATACACAAGCAGCTCAAACAACTCAATACCAGAAAAACAAACAACCCAATCAAAAAGTGGGAAAAAGATCCAAACAGGCATTTCTCCAAAGAAGACACACAGATAGCAAACAAACACATGAAAAGATGCTCAACATCGCTCATTATTAGATAAATGCAAATCAAAACTATAAAGAGATATCACCTCACAACAGTCAGAATGGCCATCAACAAAAAGTCTACAAACAATAAATGCTGGAGAGGGTGTGGAAAAAAGGGAACGCTCTTGCACTGTTTGTGGGAATATAAATTGATCCGGCCACTATGGAAGACGGTATGGAGATTCCTTAAAAAACCAGGAATAAAACCACCATATGACCCAGCAATCCCACTCCTAGGCATACACCCTGAGGAAACCAAAATTGAAAAAGACACATGTATCCCACTGTTCATTGTAGCACTATTTACAATAGTTATAACATAGAGCAATCTAGATGTCCATCGACAGAGGAATGGATAAAGAAGTTGTGGTACATATACACAACGGAAAATTACTCCAACATAAAAGGGAACATATTTGAGTCAGTTCTAATGAGGTGGATGGACCTAGAGCCTATTTTACAGAGTGAAGTAAATCAGAAGGAAAAAGATAAATATCATATACTGATACATATATATACACAGAATCTAGAAAAATGGTATTGAATAATTTATTTGCAGGGCAGCAGTGGAGAAACAGACATAGAACAGACTTACAGACATGGGGAGAGGTTGAGATGTACAGAGAGAGTAACATGGAAACTTTCATTACCGTATGTAAAATAGATGGCCAATGGAATTTGCTGTATGTTTCAGGAAACTCAAACAGGGGCTCTGTATCAACCTGGAGGGGTGAAATGGGGCGGGAGATGGGAGAGAGGTTCAAAAGGGAGGGGATATATGTATATCTATGGCTGATTCATGCTGATGTTTGATAGAAAACAACAAAAATCTGTAGAGCAATTATCCTTCGTTAAAAAATAAATTAATTTTTTAAAAAAACAACCATAGGTTAGGAAAAATTGTGTGTCATCACCAAGGAGAGAGAGTAGATAAAAAAGATAGGGACGGTCAAGGAGTAAGTCCAAATATTCATGTCTTCTTTACAACCATGACTTTGTCTGGATCATTAAAAAAAAAGAAAAATTAAATGATATGTGCTATTTGGTAAATGTATATGTGATATACATGGATTCTCACTATGTATGCACTTACATGAATGCAAATACTTGATTTTAGGAAAAAGAGAAATATTAAAAAAAAAAAAAAAGGTAAACTTTTGGGGCTTCCCTGGTGGCTCAGACAGTAAAGTGTCTGCCTGCAATGCAGGAGACCCAGGTTTGATCCCTGGGTTGGGAAGATACCCTGGAGAAGGAAATGGCAACCCACTTCAGTACTCTTGCCTGGAAAACTCCATGGACAGAGGAGCCTTGTAGGCTATATAGTCCATAGGGTTGCAAAGAGTTGGACACAACTGAGAGACTTCACTTCACTTCAAACTTTAAATAATGTAGGCTATACTGTCTGATCTTAATTTTCTGACTGTTGAGTTTTAAGCCAACTTTTTCACTTCTTTCACTTTTATCAAGAGGCCCTTAGTTCTTCTTCACTTTCTGCTATAAAGGTGGTGCCATCGGCATATCTGAAGTTGTTGATATTTATTTCTCCCAGCAATCTTGATTCCAGCATGTGCTTCATCCAGCCCAACATTTTGCATGATGTACTCTGCATATAAGTTAAATAAGCAGGATGACAATATACAGCTTTGACATACTCCTTTCCCAATTTTGAACCAGTTTATTGTTCCATGCCAGTTTTAACTGCTGTTTCTTGACCTGCATACAGATTTCTCATGAGGCAGGTCAGGTGGTCTGGTATTCCCATCTCTTTAAGAATTTTCCACAGTTTGTTGTGATCCACACAATCAACAGCTTTGGCACAGTCAAAAAAGCAGAAGTGGATAATTTTCTGGAACTCTCTTGCTTTTTTGATGATCCAACAGATGTTGGCAATTTGATCTCTGGTTCCTTTGCCCTTTCTAAATTCAGCTTGAATATTGGAAGTTCATGGTTCATGTACTGTTGAAGCCTGGTGGAGAATTTGGGGCATTACTTTACTAGCGTGTAAGATGACTGCAATGGTGCAGTAGTTTGAACATTCTTTGGCATTGCCTTTCTTTGGGATTGGAATGAAAACTGACTTTTTCCAGTAGATGGGGAAACAGTGGAAACAATGAGAGACTTTATTTCTTTGGGATCCAAAATCACTGCAGATGGTGACTGCAGCCATGAAATTAAAGACACTTGTTCCTTTGAAGAAAAGCTATGGCCAACGTAGATGGCATACTAAAAAGCAGAGACATGACTTTGACAACAAAGGTCCATCTTACCAAACTATGGTTTTTCCAGTAGTCATGTATGGATCTGAGAGTTGGACTATAAAAAAAGCTGAGCACGGAAGAATTGATGCTTTTGAACTGTGGTGTTAGAGAAGACTCTTGAGAGTCCCTTGGACTGCAAGGAGATCAAACCAGTCAATCCTAAAGAAATCAGTCCTGAATATTCATTGGAAGGGCTGATGCTGAAGCTGAAGCTCCAATACTTTGGCCTCCTGATGCAAAGAACTGACTCATTGGAAAAGACTCTGATGCTGGGAAAGATTGAAGGCAGGAGGAGAAGGGGACAACATAGGATCAGATGGTTGAATGGCATCACCAACTCAAAGAATGTGAGTTTGAGTAAGATCCTGGAGTTAGTGATGGGCAGGGAAGCCTGGCGTGCTGCAGTCCACGGGGTTGCAAGGAGTCAGACATGACTGAAAGACTGAAATGAACTAAACTGATACTGTCTGATATTCTACTAATATCACTATCCGACATACATCACAGCAGGATCCTCTATGACCCACCTACCAGAATATTGGAAATAAAAGCGAAAATAAACAAATGGGATCTAATTAAACTTAAAAGCTTCTGCACAACAAAGGAAACTATAAGCAAAGTGAAAAGACAGCCTTCAGAATGGAAGCAAATAATAGCAAACAAAGCAACTGACAAACAACTAATCTCAAAAATATACAAGCAACTCCTGCAGCGCAATTCCAGAAAAACAAATGACCCAATCAAATAATGAGCCAAAGAACTAAATAGACATTTCTCCAAAGAAGACATACGGATGGCTGACAAACACATGAAAAGATGCTCAACATCACTCATTATCAGAGAAACGCAAATTAAAACCACAATCAGGTACCATTTCACGCCAGTCAGAATGGCTGCGATCCAAAAGTCTACAAGCAATAAATGCTGGAGAGGGTGTGGAGAAAAGAGAACCCTCTTACACTGTTGGTGGGAATGCAAACTAGTACAGCCACTATGGAGAACAGTGTGGAGATTCCTTAAAAAACTGGAAAAAGAACCGCCTTATGACCCAGCAATCCCACTGCTGGGCATGCACACCGAGGAAATCAGAATTGAAAGAGACACATGTACCCCAATGTTCATTGCAGCACTGTTTTTAATATCCAGGACATGGAAGTAACCTAGATGTCCATCAGCAGGTGAATAGATAAGAAAGCTGTGATAATATACACAATGGAGTATTACTCAGCCATTAAAAAGAATACATTTAAATCAGTTCTAATGAGGTGGATGAAACTGGAATCTATTATACAGAGTGAAGTAAGCCAGAAAGAAAAACACCAATACAGTATCAGTTCAGTTCATTTGCTCAGTCGTGTCCGACTCTTTGCGACCCCATGAATCGCAGCACGCCAAGTCTCCCTGTCCAGCACCAACTCCCAGAGTTCACTCAGACTCGCGTTCATCGAGTCAGTGATGCCATCCAGTCATCTCATCCTCTGTCATCCCCTTCTTTTCCTGCCCCCAATCCCTCCCAGCATCAAAGTCTTTTCCAATGAGTCAACTCAAAAAAAGAAATCAGTCCTGAATATTCATTGGAAGGACTGATGCTGAAGCTGAAGCTCCAATACTTTGGCCACCTGATACAAAGAACTGACTCATTGGAAAAGACTCTGATGCTGAGAAAGATTGAAGGAAGGAGAAGGGGACAACATAGGATCAGATGGTTGAATGGCATCACCGACTCAAAGAATGTGAGTTTGAGTAAGATCCAGGAGTTAGTGATGGGCAGAGAAGCCTGGCATACTGCAGTCCATGGGGTTGCAAGGAGTCAGATACAACTGAGAGACTGAAATGAACTAAACTGATACTGTCTGATCTTCTACTAAATGAGCTTATAACCAAAAGTTAGGTGAAAAAGATAAATTTGCCATTCCTTCCATCAGTTCATATATCCTGTCTTTTGTGTCTCTTGCAGTGTTAGTTTCTCATGATGTTCATTTTGTGTTTTTGTTTTTGTTTTTTTGTATAACATCAACCTTAAATATAAGGTGTTTTGTATAACACGAACCTTAAGTATACCTAGAAGCCACTAGAAACTTATGGCTTGACATTGTGAAGAGATAGTAAACCACTCTCCAATAGAAATATATATTTAGCCATGTACCCTGTAGTTTGGTTTCAACTTAATGGACTCTCAAGAATAAGTTTGTACATCTTAATTTTGCTTTATAATGTTTTACTTTACAAACAAGTCCAATATAAAATGAGACTCTATGGTATATATTTTTAAAAGCTGCTGCTGCTAAGTCGCTTCAGTCATGTCCAACTCTGTGCAACCCCATAGATGGCAGCCCACCAGGCTCCCCCGTTCCTGGGATTCTCCAGGCAAGAACACTGGAGTGGGTTGCCATTTCCTTCTCCAATGCATGAAAGTGAAAAGTGAAAGTGAAGTCATTCAGTCGTGTCCGATTCTTCGTGACCCCATGGGCTGCAGCCCACCAGGCTCCTCCGCCCATGGGATTTTCCAGGCAAGAGTACTGGAGTGGGGTGCCATCACAAGGACATATATCAACATTTTAAATAAAATTATATAACAGTAGGTTCCAGCTTTCAAAGTTTTGTTGCTACAGTGAGAAAAACTTCAGGTATTCTGATTTTGAATGAGCCAATTCCTGAATTTCAAATTACTTAGTTTTACCTACATGCTCATTGTTATGATGAAAATGTATCAGTTCTCCAACCTTTGGAATATGAGTCATGAGTATGTAGGATACTGATATCAAAATTCTATTTTTCTTTATGTAGTATTATGGCTTTATTCCTATAGTTTTATTTTCTAATTTCTCCTATGGCTGCAAATTTGTGGATGTGTTTTCTGCCACTTCTCTTCCTCTCTCTCTTTTCATCTATTGATATTTTCAATGGTCATCTTTCTCTTTAGTCCAATATTATGTTATTGCAAGTTTCTTGTTGTATTCTGAAAACAGACTGTTATATATCAATAAAAAATACAATCATTACTGAATTATGGGAGTCTGAATGATGTCACATCAAGCTTGGTAATGGCAACTTCTTTTGTAAAACTTTTGAAGGATAAAATTCAATCTAACTCAATCAAAACAAAATTTATTGAGAGCAGATTAAGGCAAGAAAATTACTGGCTTTTACAGAAAGATACACAAAATTTTGAAAAAGAATCTACCTTGTCCTCTTAAGATTCAAGACCAAAATCAGAAATGTACAGACATGACTGTGTTACAAGGTAAACAAAGATCAAATCTGAAAACACTAAGATTTGAATCAAATGAAAGCATTAATCTGTGAATAGGTATGTGGTATGCTAGGATAAAAAATGCCAAATTCAGAAAATATTTTTTTTTTCCGAAAGCCTCACAGAGGAAAAAAAAAAGTGCAGACTATTTTTAAATAACTAAAATACTTTTCCTTATTGCTTTTTGTATATTGAGAACCATAGTAGGGAGGGTAATTCTGTTCTTACAAATAAGAAAAAGTAGTGACCATTTGGCAGCCCACTCCAGTACTCTTGCCTGGAGAATCCCATGGATGGAGGAGCCTGGTGGCCTACAGTCCATGGGGTCGCTAAGAGTCAGACACAACTGAGCAACTTCACTTTGACTTTTCACTCTCATGCATTGGAGAAGGAAATGGCAACCCACACCAGTGTTCTTGCCTGGAGAATCCCAGGGACGGGGGAGCCTGGTGGGCTGCCGTCTATGGGGTCGCACAGAGTCGGCACGACTGAAGCAACTTAGCGGCAGTGACCGTTTGGGTTCTCCTGAAGAGCAGCAAAATTTAAGCAGCTTTCAAATACTTCCCTTGAACTAGAAACAAGGTGGCAGATTGTGTTACCAGGCGAGGTAGTTCTCAATTAGTATCAATGAGAATGCCAGGGTTCAGAGAAAGGAGAGAGTGGAGTCCCATATACCAAGGTCACAGGTGCAAGGCTTTGTACCAAGACCACAGACAGGGAGCCCAAAGCCAAGGTCATCTCTGGAACTGACTGAGCCCCACTGTAGCTGTTGCCAGAAGCCCCCTGATCCTCACCAGCCAGCTTCCTGATCCCAAATCAGGTAAAAATACTCACCCTGGAATGCATCGGAGAGCGCCTAACCAATCACTAACACCACCCCTCCAGCAGGAAGTTTCTTTGTCTTGTGTTGTGCTATGAAACACATGAGCAGTGTGGCTTTCCTTTCTCGCTGGCTCTTTTAACAGCGTTTCCCACTCTAATTCGCCCTTCAGAAGTCGACTCTGTCCTGTCAGGAGGTCAGGCTGCTTTGCTTGCAGCACCCACAGTATCTTTGCCCTCTCCTCTTAATAAACTGTCTCCTTTCTGAAATGCTCCGTGTCTGGAAGTTCTTTCCAACCCATGCCTGAACTGTCATAACGGGGAATGTTCACAAAAGGTAACTTTTTCAGGTACTTCTACCAAACAGTCCTCTTAACCTCAGCTACCACTTCCTCATCTTGGCTCCAAACACTTTCCACTACTACTGCTCCCCCAGTTATGCAATATCTCTGTGAGTGTCATATACTTATTTCTTTGTACAGAGTGTTCTTTCTACCTTCCTCCACAGTAGATATCTACTGTGCTTGGGTTTTTTGGATCTTTTTACTTCTGGATTTTTTTTTTTTTTTTTCCCCTGTCCAGCATCTGTTCCTCTCTGAAAACAAACTTCATTTTGCCTTTGGGAAGCAATGCCTCCTTTTCTTCATCCATGCAGCTCACGTGTGTTTAGTCCAGGCCTTCACATATGCACCACCCAATGCTAAGGGTGAACATGTGCTCTGAGCTTTATATTCCTTTCCTCAGGTGAGTCGGTAAGGAATAGACATCCATTTGATTTAAACCAACAAGCAGTGAGCTCAGACTTCTGCTAGGTGGATTGAAAAGAAAACATTGTCTTACCTCCAGGAGTGGTGATCAGCTAGGATAGAATGCTTCATCTTGCTCCATAAGAGGTGCCTGAAAAATTAAGTCAATTTAAAAAAAGAGAAAACTAAGAGAAAGAAGACGCAGGTATGGACAAGGACAGATTCTTGATTAATTACTTGGCTCAAAATGAGTTTTACCCTTGGATGTGTCATTCATGTGAACTAACATAGTCCCCCTTTTTACTTAACCAGGGTTTGTTTCAAGTTTCTGCCACTTATAATCAATTCAGTAGACTGTTCTAACTTTAAATCCTCTCAGAAGCAAAGGCCCTACAAACTAAATAAGTCTTCTCTGACTCCTGATTTCTCATTTAAGAGATTGTTGGGAATTCCCTGGCACTCCAGAGTTTAGGACTCTGTGCATGCTCTCACTGCCTAGGGCCCAGGTTTAATCCCTGTTTGGGAAGCTAAGGTCCCGCAAGCTGTGCTACTGCTGTGCTGTACTTAGTTGCTCAGTTGTGTCTGACTGTTTTGCAGCCCCCAGGCTCCTCTGTTCATGGAATTCTCCAGGCAAGAATACTGGAGTGGGTTGCCAGTTCCTCCTCGAGGGGATCTCCCCAACCCAGGTCTATTGTATCTTCTGCATTGTCAGGCGGGTTCCTTATCACTAGCACCACCTGGGAAGCCCTCTGCAAGCTGTGTGGCACAGCCAAGAAAAAAAAAATTTTTTTAGGGACTATGCCCTCAAAGATCCCTGAGGCACTATATCCTTTCAGTCATTACACTCTACATCATCACTCAAGTAATTATGTCTTCCCAGCTATGCTGTAAAGACCCATCAAGGTGGGGAAGCAGTTTTATTTGCGTTTCTTGTATCCTATGTGTTCAGTCGCTTAGTCATGTCAGACTCTTTGCAGCCCCATGGACTGTAGTCTACCAGTCTCCTCCAGGAAAGAATACTGGAGTGGGTTGCCATTTCCTCCTCCAGGGATCCTCCTGACCCAAGGATTGAACCCACGTCTCTTGTGTATTCTGCATTGGCAGGCAGATTCTTTCCCACTTGCGCTACCTGGGAAGCCTTATCCTAAATATATATTGAAGAATCAATAAACATTGGTTGATTAAATTAATAAAATGAAGAGAGAATGGAAAGCAGCATCAAAAAGTATGAGGTTTCTACATAGAAATCCAAGCTGGGACCTTGAAAAGCATAAGAAATTGCTATGGCATTTTAATAAGTTGATGGGATGTGTACTGTATTAGCTGAGAGAGGTTGCCTAAGCTTGCAGAATTCATCATCAGGAACAGTTTCATGGAGGTTGTTGAATAAGAAACTGAAGCTGGTCACCTATAAGATCAAGATTTAGATAGTATGAAGAAGTAATGTAATTTTTTTTTTAAAGACTGCAACTACAAATATTGTGGAACCAAATGAGTCAGCCTGCCTGTTGTGCAGCAAAGCCAATCTTCTGACATCAGGCTGTGGTGCTTGGTGTCTCCTGCAGGACCAAGCAAAGAGAATGGGCAGCTCATGCCCAAAAGACCAAAACTCCTGGATGACTTCTAGGGAAAAGTGGAAGGGAGAGGATCACAGGGGGTGTGATCAGTTCTTATACAATTCTCTAATTGGTGATGGTGAGGTAACATGGTGATGTCTTGGAATCTCAGTCATCAACCTTCTAGAGCCCACCTATCTGGGATCTGTGTGTTGGTGGTCAGCATGTAGTTAACTTCTCCCACCTGGTGGGGATTTTAGCATCTGCAAAACAACTGAAGGATATGACTCAGGATAATCTCTCCAGCCCTCGAGGAGGAACTAAAAGTGCTTGACCTTGCTTTATGGTTAAACTATTATTATTATTTTACTTTGTTTCTACAATTTCTCAATTCTCTGTTTATATCTGCTCTTTGGAACTTGGGGAAGGCTAGTGTTGCAGGAAAGAGGATACCTTCTAGGGCTCAAGAATGGGCTCTTGCCTAACACTTGGAAATGAATTGTCTGAGGAGGCACACACACTGACAAAGCAAGATACTTATTGGGAAAGGGTGCCTGGTGGGAGAGCAGAGGTAAGGAAACTCAGGAGACTTGCTCTGCCACATGGCTTGCAGTCTCAGGTTTTATGGTACTTTTTGAGTTGTCTCTGGCCAATCATTCTGATCCATGGTCCTTTCTGCTCATGAGCGTGTTGCTCAGCCAAAGTGGAGTCCAGCATGAAGGATTCTGGGAGGTTGGCAGGACATGTGGACTGATGTATCCTCTTTCCTTTTGACCTTTCTTGAATCATTCTGGTTGGGGGTGGCTTGTTAGTTCCACGTTCCTTGAGAGGACCTCCTTTTGTAAGATAACTTGTGTAAATGGCTATTATCTTTCCTGGTCAGGCAGCAAGTTTCAGTCAATATTCCCCCTAACACTCTGATCATTTAATACATTAATAAGATGTGGAAATTGGATTCAAACATACTAAATCTGATTAAAGAATCTGAATTTGTTACTATAATATATAAACTACATGCCTTCTTACTCTATATAGTTTCCTTTGTTGTGCAGAATCTTTTAAGTTTAATTAGGTCTCATTTTTTTATTTTTGCTTTTATTTCCAGTATTCTGGGAGGTGGGTCATAGAGGATCCTGCTGTGATTTATGTCGGAGAGTGTTTTGCCTATGTTCTCCTCTAGGAGTTTTATAGTTTCTGGTCTTATGTTTAGATCTTTAATCCATTTTGAGTTTATTTTTGTGTATGGTGTTAGAAAGTGTTCTAGTTTCATTCTTTTACAAATGATTGACCAGTTTTCCCAGCACCACTTGTTAAAGAGATTGTCTTTTCTCCACTGTATATTCTTGACTCCTTTGTCAAAGATAAGGTGTCCATAGGTACCTGAATTTATCTCTGGGCTATTTTGTTCCATTGATCTATATTTCTGTCTTTGTTCCAGTACCATACTGTCTTGATGACTGTGGCTTNTCCATTGTATATTCTTGCCTCCTTTGTCAAAGATAAGGTGTCCATAGGTGTGTGGATTTATCTCTGGGCTTTCTGTTTGTTCCATTGATCTATATTTCTGTCTTTGTGCTATGACTGTGGCTTTGTAGTAGAGCCTGAAGTCAGGCAGGTTGATTCCTCCAGTTCCATTCTTCTTTCTTAAGATTGCTTTGGCTATTTGAAGCTTTTTGTATTTCCATACAAATTCTTAATCCTTAAGACAAGCTTGCCCAAATGGTCTTTCAGGAAAATATTGTGAAGAAAAATGATTACTAAGTTTAGACAGCAAAGGAGATCAAACCAGTTAATCCTAAAGGAAATCAACTATGAATATTCATTGGAAGGACTGATGTTGAAGCTGAAACTCCAATATTTTGGGCACCTGATGTGAAGAGCTGACTCATTTGAAAAGACCCTGAAGCTTGGAAAGATCAAGGGCAGGAGGAGAAGTGGACAATAGAGGATGAAGTAGCTGGATGGCATCACTGACTCAGTGTACATGAGTTTGAGCAAACTCTGGGGGGATAGGGAAGCCTGGCATGCTGCAGTCCATGTGGTCACAAAGAGTCAGACATAACTGAGAGACTGAACAACAACAACAAAATTTCTAGTATTTACTGTTATGTAATTTCCTATTTATCAACTTGGTTGGTGCATTCCTTAACCACAAGATTAATCTAGCTGAAGGCAGTAATATTAGTGAGTTTAACCAGCCTGTTATGTGCCTCTTTTCCCCTAGATCTTTACCCATATTCTTTCTCTTAATCTAAGTGAAACAGTAGTTATTTCTTCTAATTTGAATCTGGGGTTTGGTGTTAGGGTACTGACTTGTCCACAAATTCAGTTCAGTTCAGTTCAGTCGCTCATTCATGTCTGGCTGTTTGCAACCCCATCAGTTGCAGCACACCAGGCCTCCATGTCCATCACCAACTCCCAGAGTTCACTTAGACTCATGTCTATCGAGTCAGTGATGCCATCCAGCCATCTCATCCTCTGTCGTCCCCTTCTCCTCCTGCCCCCAATCCCTCCCAGCATCAGAGTCTTTTCCAATGAGCCAGCTGTTCGCATGAGGTGGCCAAAGTACTGGAGTTTCAGCTTCAGCATCACTCCTTCCAAAGAACACCCAGGGCTGATCTTTAGAATGGAAAGGTTGGATCTCCTTGCAGTCCAAGGGACTCTCAAGAGTCTTCTCCAACACCACAGTTCAAAAGCATCAATTCTTTGGCACTTAGCTTTCTTCACAGTCCAACTCTCACATCCATACATGACCACTGGAAAAAACATAGCCTTGACTAGATGGACCTTTGTCGGCAAAGTAATGTCTCTGCTTTTCAATATGCTATCTAGGTTGGCAAAGTAATGTCTCTGCTTTTCAATATGCTGTCTAGGTTGGTCATAACTTTCCTTCCAAGGAGTAAACCTCTTTTAATTTCATGGCTGCAGTCACTATCTGCAGTGATTTTGGAGCCCCCAAAATAAAGTCTGATACTGTTTCCCCATCTACTTCCCATGAAGTGATGGGACCAGATGCCACGGTCTTCATTTTCTGAATGTTGAGCTTTAAGCCAACTTTTTCACTCTCCTTTTTCACTTTCATCAAGAGGCTTTTTAGTTCCTCTTCACTTTCTGCCATAAGGGTGGTGTCATCTGCATATCTGAGGTTATTGATATCTCTCCCAGCAATCTTGATTCCAGCTTGTGCTTCTTCCAGCCCAGCATTTCTCATGATGTACTCTGCATATAATTTAAATAAGCAAGGTGACAGTATACAGCCTTAATAGCACATATTTCAACATTAATATTCTGGCTTCCAACTGATTGATATTCATTTTCAGTTTAAGCAAGAAAAATGAGTGCTGCTTTTTAAGTCCCTCTGCTGCTGTTGCTGTTAAGAGGCTTCAGTCCTGCCTGACTCTGTGTGACCCCATAGACGGCAGCCCACCAGGCTCCCCCGTCCCCTGGGATTCTCCAGGCAAGAACACTGGAGTGGGTTACCAATTCCTTTTCCAATGCATGAAAGTGAAAAGTGAAAGTGAAGTCGCTCAGTCTTGTCTGACTCTTTCCAACCCCATGGCAATGACTCCAGTACTCTTGCCTGGAAAATCCCATGCACGGAGGAGCCTGGTGGGCTGCGGTCCAGGGCGTCACTACCAGTTGGGCACGACTGAGCAACTTCCCTTTCACTTTTCACTTTCCCGCATTAGAGAAGGAAATGGCAACCCACTCCAGTGTTCTTGCCTGGAGAATCCCAGGGACGGGGGAGCCTGGTGGACTTCCATCTATGGGGTCTCACAGAGTCGGACATGACTAAAGCGACTTAGCAGCAACAGCTGGACTGCAGCCTACCAGGCTCCTCCATCCATGGGAATTTCCAGGCAAGAGTACTGGAGTGGATTGCCATTGCCTTCTCCATTTTAGTCCCTCACTCACAATAAATCATGTGAATAAATGATAAAAATGCATGTTACTGAATATGTATACCTATACTTATATTTTTATATACACACACATATACAAAGAGAGAGCTAGATAAATAGATACATTTTATGTGTAGTATCAGTCAGTGGATGCATGGAGATAAGATGACCTTTATCTTAATAAATACAGTGTTCACCAAGGTGAATTTCTGTCAAGATGCTCACAGAGTTTAACAAAAGTCCTTATTTTAGAGCTGAAATCAAATTGCTTGTTCCCATTAAGAAAGACCTTTATGGCCTTTCTACATTTCTTTCCACAAAACTAAAAGCAGACTAAGCATCGGTGACAGCACTTGGTAAAAGTGATTGTACTGACATTTTAGATCTGTCAAATCTTTCTGTAACTACTACACTATAGGTAGCCTAATGAGACACAGTGCATAGTAACACAGTGAGAAAAACCCTTTAGAACTCTTGTTACAGTCATTTGAAGGGGGTTGCAACTCTGAAGGCCATCAATTCCTGCTGGGAAGTAGAATCTTTTGGTAGCTGCTGAATTGGAGCAAAATGTCTTGAAAACAATTCCCTTCAGTCATAACAATGCAAAGATTTAGATATATTAAGCTTCTGTTGATGATGGGTACAAGCTTGGCATCCTTGTAAATGGAATTCCTATCCAGGATGGCGCTCTCTAAAAATTCAGAGATTTACTTAAATAGCTTTTTACTCCTCTGCATAGAAAATTAAATTTGTGGTGCATGAACTTAGACAATTTCCTAAGTTATTTAGCCTTTTAATGCTATACAGAGCCTTGTATTTTTCTGTCACAATAAAATAAAACTTGAGAATGGCACTGATGTTTGGCCCTTTCCTCTGAAAGATAACTGCAAAAAGATTTCTACTCAGAAGAACTGAATATAAAGGTATTAAACTTTGAGAAACTGTAGGTAAATAAAAGTTACATCTGCCCTTTCAATAAATATTTATTGATAATCAACTTTATGTAATGTAACCATGGTAAGAACTATGATTAAGCCATGATTACTGTACCCAAATGGCTTAAACTGTAGAGAAGTAAGGGCTTTCCTGGTGGCTCAGCTGGTAAAGAACCCACCAGCAATGCAGGAGATGTAAGAGATGCAGGTTTGATCCCTGGGTAGGGAAGATCCCCTGGAGAAAGAAATGGCATCCCACTCTAGTATTCTTGCTTTGAGAATTTCATAGACAGAGGAGCTACTATAGTCCTACAGTACTATAGTCCTATAGTAATACAGTGGGCTACTATAGTCCATGGGGTCTCAAAGAGTTGAACATAATTGAGCACACACATGCATATATTCCCATGTAAAGAAGTAAAACATAATTTTAATAGTTATAAAATAAGGCAGAATAAAATGCATGAAAATTTACATGCATTATTTGTTATTTGGTCTTCCCCTTACTTTTCAAATAAATATTTAAGGAAGTATACTATATATGACTGTATATATATATATGTGTATGATTGAATGTGACATTTCTTTGTAGAATTTCTATGACTAAAATAAATAAGAAATGTGATGGTATAAGCAATTCATTTCATCTTGCAGAAAGACAGTTTCTTAATATTTACATACAAAAGAAAATATCTGTGTAATCATGCAAGAAACTATAACAGATATTGGTTATTGGGGTGAACAATATCTTCTACATGTTTGCAGGTAAGAAAGGATGTATTATTTTTTGTTTATTATCTTCAAAAGAATCAATGCATGTCATTAAATTGTAATGTCTTATTAACTAATTTGTAGAACACAGATGTATTTCTCTAGTGAAACTTGCGCATGTTAAGGAATTGGAGTGGTGGTAAAACAATGTTATATACACATTTTCCATAGCAAAAAGTAAAAAAAAAAAAAATGGTGTCTGCAATTGAAAAATTAAAACATTGATGTAGATTTGATTTCAACATTAGGAAATATTTTAAAACAAGATAAAGTTTCCTTCCTCAACCCCAGGATGGTAATTATTAAAAAGTACAGTTATAAAATAGACTGAATTTTTTATTATAAAATTTATGTTGCATGCAATGCTAAGTCACTTCAGTTGTGGTCTGACTCTTTTTAACCCAATGGACTGTAGCCCACCAGGCTTCTCTGTCTATGGGATTCTCTGGGAAAGAACACTGAAGTGGGTTGCCATGCCCTCCTCCAGGGGATCTTCCTGACCCAGGATCTGAACCCATGTCTCTTTGATCTCCTGATTTGGTAGGTGGGTTCTTTACCATGAGTGCCACCTGAAAAGCTTCTAAGCTTTATGCTACCATTTAGCTTTTTAAAACCTGGTACATGTGATACTTCAATCAAATATATTTATTTTTAACACCACAGGTATCTGATTCTCCTGATCAAATTATATCTGGATTTCTTTTAATTCTGAGATTATTCTTTCTATACACCACCTTTTTTATTTAAGAACAAACTCATCAGGAATAGGGAAGAAAGGTGTTCTTTTATTTCAAAAGACTGACTAATCAATTTTCCTTTCAACTAGATTTACCACTTCAGACATTAACTATATACAAATATTGATTATGATGAAAGCATTAAATATAAGGAAACCTAAAAGAAGGCACAGAGAAGTTAAGAAATTTACCCAACATCATATAGATAGTAAAAAAAAAAAAAGAGAAAGAAAGCTGACTCAAACTTAGAATATGTACCAATAGCCTTGTTCTACACTGTGCCTTTTGTCCATTGATAATTTATTTCTATTGCCAATTAGTCGAATTTCTTAAAAGAATGTTTACTGTTTATATAGAATTATCCTAAATATATGTTCTCATAAATGTAAAATTTATAATAAACTTTATGCTTATAGTGCAATATCAATTGGATTTATGAAGATGAACTAATACAATACTCTGTTTCAAAGTAGAAGGCAAAATGCACACACATAGAATAATATCCACTTTCTCCATAAGTTTATTACAGCTGTTATTATCCTATTGTATAATTGATACCTACTCTTGAGAACAGAGATTTTGCCTCTAAGCTTGGTTAATATCAAAATATAATAAATGATGGAAGAATGGAAAGAATGGAATGAGCTGTATATAACCTCATAATCAAACTTGCCTAATCATGCTTTTGCCATTTATTATCTGCATATCATTATCTACTATTGTGCTAAAAAAATATATATATTGTTTACCACCCTCTCAACAACACTGCAAATCATACGTCATTACTAACATGTTGCACAGGAAAAAAAGCAAGAACTCAGAGACATATAACTGTGCCACAGTCACACAGTGATTAAATGGTAGAGATGTAATCTAAATCTAACTTCATCCATCACTGCACTTTAGAGTTGCTTTGCAGGGAATACTTCTCTCTGAATGCCCTTTACAAAGAAGCCTGTGCATTGAATATGAACTTCATCTGGGTTATCTCAGGACATTTAATTTCACTATAATTTTTATTTCAATTCAATTGATAGAGGAGCAATTAACATACCATATTATCTCTTTTCATATATTAATTATCATCCAACAGAACAGACACCAGTTCAAAGGGAAAATATAACATTTTCTTCTTCAGTTAAGCATAATTATAATGATGGTTTCATTTCAGAATAAGTTAAGATAGGCAGAGCCTTCGTGCACATTCAGTGCTTCAAAATAACCTTTTGAATTTGGTTAGGTTCTAACTGAATCCTAGTAGTTCCATGTGTATGCTAAGAACAGTTCAGAGATACCATCCTGGAATATACAGCCACTCTGGAAACCTGAAGCTTTTTTTCAGAATGTCTTTTAGATCATCTCATGAGAGATTACCTACTAGTGATGTTTGAGATTCAAACTTTACTCGCATCACGATAGATGGCTTGGTCCACTAAATTGTGAAAGGGATTAAGAGATACCCTTTGTTGTTTCCTTTGACATGTTTCAGTCAAATAAATGGAAAGCAACTTGCGAGAGAAAACTCTCACCCACTGTGACATATTGAGGAGCCACACACTGTGAAGCTGCTTAATTTTTTTTTTCCTATTTTTCTTTAACCCACACTCTTTCCTAAGAAAAATTCCCTTCCTTTACTCCTTCCTTGTGAAAGAAACCACAGTGCTGACTTGAAACTTCATTTGTGGACTCTCAGAACTAGTTTATCTTTATTGCTCAGTAAAATGTTGTGAAGGAGAAGGCAATGGCAACCCACTCCAGTACTCTTGCCTGGAAAATCCCATGGAGGAAGGAGCCTGGTAGGCTGCAATCCATGGGGTCCCGAAGAGTCGGACAAGACTGAGCGACTTCACTTTCATTTTTCACTTCTATGCATTGGAGAAGGAAGTGGCAACCCACTCCAGTGTTCTTGCCTGGAGAATCCCATGGATGGGGGAGCCTGGTGGGCTGCCGTCTATGGGGTCGCACAGAGTCGGACACGACTGAAGCGACTTAGCAGCAGCAAAATGTTATGGAAAGAATCAAAACTTCATATTTGAAATATAAAAGGGACTAAAAGCTGAGATTCTTCTACTTGAACATTTCCTAATCTCACTATATTTGAAGTCATTCTTATCTGGAATGGATTACTTTTGGATTGAGAATTTAGAACTGTCAAAAGAGTCTTTTGATTCTACACGTTGAATTGCAAATACATTTTTCTTTTGAGAATAGAAAGATACTCACCCAAAGAATTTAGATTCAGTTGTGCCAGTATATTACGTCCATTTTCTCTCTGAGCTCATTAAATTTCCACATTTCATCAGAATAATAATGTCCTACTCTGCCAAATTGATATTTAGTTGCTTCCAGTGATGATCACTGTAGTATTCATTTTTTTTTTTTTTACTTTCTAAGGATGTTTTCTTGACATTTGCTGAGATATGCTTCAGTGGTTTCAAAGTTTTCCAATATGATAATCTTTATGCTTTTATCTGCTTTAGAAATGAATGTATTTTGAAATCTCTTCATGAGACAAACTCTTTTATATACTGTTTTATAATAAAACTTCAGAATTATTTTCCCCTTTAATCTTTGTATTTATGGTAAGACAATACCATCTTTATTATTCATTTAGCTCATTTCCCTCTGGGACAAATGTGTTCTTTAGCATTTTGACATATTTCAACTGAACAAATGTTTATTTAAGTCATATTCACATTTAATACTTAAGCATGCCATAGTATTAGCTATTATGCAAATTGTAATAAAAACAGCAAGGTATTTGGAGTCAGGCTACTCATGTTCAAGAATGGGCAAAGCCAGGACAAGCTGTAACTGGTAAGGAATCTCAAAGATAGCCAGACTTAGATTCAAATCTCCAACTCATAACCTACTCACGGTATGAACTTGGATGAACTGAAATTGTAGTTCTTTTATCTGTTAATGGAGACAATAGTATATAATGTTCAGAAGAATTAAAATAAGTGTTCTGTGTTCTCTAGGGTACTTAAAGGATAAGAGGTTGGCAGAAGATGAGATGGAAAAGTCCCTGGTGTTAGGAAAGATTGAAGGCAGGAGGAGAAGGGGACGATAGAGCGTGAGATGGTTGGATGGCATCACTGATTCAATGAACATGAGTTTGAGCAAGCTCTAGGAGATAGTGAAGGATGGGGAATCCTGGCATCCTGCAGTCCATGAGATCATAGAGTCAGACACAGTTGAGTGACTGAACAACAACAAAAACATTTTATTTTACTGCAAGTCAATATTAAATCCTAAAATAGCAATCATCAGCAATCTATCTTTATATAAAGTTGCACATTAAATTCAGAACCCACACAATTTGCTTTTCTGGATTGTGTAATATTGTTCTTAAATACCTACAGCTACATATTATATATGCTTACATGATTATAACTATAATATATCTGACATATTATATATATTTAGATACTCTCGACATTATAACATTTTATTTCATCAAGCACAGAGACAACTAACATTCATTTTTTTCTTTTTCTAAGTTATCAAACATCTTATATTTAACAGTTATATTAAGCTGTGTTATTTAACCTTTTGATATTGTGCTTAAAACCTCTTAGAAACTTTTAACAACTTTTAACTGACTTCAACTGTTCAGGAAAACAAAGGTTTCAGAGGCAAGTTGATTTAATTTAGTTAATGACAATTAACTTATCATTTTGGTAAATATTAAGTATCTAAATTATAGTTTGAATATTTTAAGTGTTTGAGTAAGAAAACGTGCTACTCATTCAAAGAAGCAGATGAGTAGTGGTGCTTATGACTAGGAATAGTCAACTTAATAGAAAGCAATAATAAATTAACTTGAATGAAAAACATTATATTTTTCAAGATAACCCTAAAAACCAATCCTCTAATAGTGCTAATAATTAATGTATGAAGAATTAGTTCAGATCCTTTTAGAGTCTAATCATTAAACATTTAATGATGGGTAAATTAATAAAAAATAAAACAAATTTAAATATGCTAAAAATAACTGCATTTTCTGAGCTTGATCAATTGCATTATCAGTAATGATACAAATAATTCAAACAGTGGCTTTTAAAGTCTTATTACATCTTTGCATATCTGATATCCCCACTCACTTTTCTTGGATATGAGATGATTTATCAAATTACTATTGATTACTTTTTAAGGGACAAAGCCTTAGAGAGAATATGGATTGATATTTTTATTTGAAAATGTATTTAATTAAAGATGTAATCAACATAAATATTCTGTCAATAATATTGATTCCTGTCTCTTATACACATCTTTCAATATAATTACTATAAACTCTTAAAAGAAGTGATTAATATAAGCCTGAATATATAGCTGGATTTATCACATTCAAGAAGCAAATGAGACTGAGCTTACACCAAATGAGCCCATCAAAATAAGAAAAAAATTGAGAGATAACTGCTTCCAAAACAGACAGATCAAAGGAAGAAAGGTCAATTCAAATCTGACATCAATATTCAAGAAGGAATCAAATTTAAGCAAGCAAGATAGCAATGGGCCTCTGAACTGCTGTGGAAAAACTGTAAAAGATAAGATGTAGAACCACATCAAAACCAATACAATATTGTAAAGTAATTAACCTCCAATTAAAATAAATAAATTTATATTAAAAAATTATACCACAAACATCTAAATATGCCCTGGATATAAGAAATGTTACTAGAATAAGTTATTTTGAAAATATCAGGAACTTGATAAGCTATCTAGGATATCAGGCAGGCCTCTATAGATGTCAACAATCAATAACAAAAGGAAACATCCAAATATTGAAAAACTTGGTAACAGTGAGCACTGAAAATTTTAGGATGCCTGTAGTACAACTAGCTCGAGAATTTGATGGTCTCATATTACATGATATCTTATCCCTTTGTAATATTCTAGCCATCAGGCCAAAATTAGAATATTATTTGCTATAGTTACAACTTTCAGTCCCATTTTCTACTTCACCACCCCTCTCTCCAGCCAGTTATTAAAGAGTAATATTTGTAATGCTTAACTAGGCAGATATCTAATTAATTCTATGACACATCAGGGTTATTACAGTACACGTCACTAGCATGGTGTCAAAACTAACATCATCATGATCATCAAAGTCTTCACATTGATACAAAAGCAGAAGAGAAATTCTTGAAGAATGCCATGACTACTTCTGGCCTCTTTTTCCTGTGAAGGGTACACATTCCACTGTCTGAAGAGACAAAGAATAACACAGATATAGAGGTCTATTTGTTTGTTAACATTTATTTCTTTTTAGAGCCACTCATTCATCTATTGGAAGTTCATCCTTGTCTTTTGACCTCTTCTTGGTTATTAAATATGCTCTCACCTATCATGACCTTGTTGAATACACTTACCAACCAACCTAGTGTTTCCCTACCTAAAGACTCTGTATGACCAGAAGGGTAATATTTATAGTGTAGATACTATGATTTAAGACTTCATGACATCTAGATAAAAAACAAACAAATATGACCTAGTAATTTTTTATAGCATGCCAGTCACTATGCAATCCTTCCTCTGATGTTCAGCTTTGTTACTTCTTGTTTTGAACATTACTTTCAAGCACTAATTTCTAGCTCTTGGTGTTCTTCCTTTCCACTTACCTGTTTCTTCTCTCCCCATCTAAGCCTTCCTCATATGGGATGGCACAGAATAGATATTACTATCTCCATGAAGCCTTCCTGAAAATACACACACAGAGAGACATTTTTGCAAAAGTAGATATTTGTTGGAAAAGTGAGTCTTTTCTTGCTACATTTGAAAATTCAATTTGAGCTTTAAGAACAAAAGGATCAGGAATTTCACATAAGTGAATGATATTATTTAATGTGTAATGAACTTTGACTAATATTTGTTGATTTAGGAAAAAAGCAAATAATCTTTTGTATAGTTAAAAAAAATGTCTATTTCCAGCAAAATAACATAAATGCCTTAGATTAGAGGCAATATTTTCATCCTCTCTATGCCTCTGACATCTATAACAGCTTAGACTTTCAATGAAAGTTGATTTGATTAAATGGAATTTGCTGCCTGTCATTTCCTTATATATAATTTACTGTACACCCACAGGGTACTTAGCCTTCCACCAGAAGCTTATCTTACTTAAATGTTTTTCATCATATAAACACACTTTGCGGAGAAGGCAATAGCAAGCCACTCCAGTACTCTTGCCTAGAAAATCCCATGGATGGAGGAGCCTGGTAGGCTGCAGTCCATGGGGTCGCTAGAAGTCGGATGCGACTGAGCGACTTCACTTTCACTTTTCGCTTTCACACAATGGAGAAGGAAATGGCAACCCACTCCAGTGTTCTTGCCTGGAGAATCCCAGGGACAGGGGAGCCTGTTGGGCTCCTGTCTATGGGGTCGCACAGAGTCGGACACGACTGAAGCGACTTAGCAGCAGCAGCAGCAGCAAACACACTTTGTAGAAAGAGCTGATGATGAAACTTCTTTTGAGAAGATTAAAGCTGTAAAATAGAGTCCTCATTGGATACATGATTTTAAAAAGAGGAAAATCTCCTAAATTGTAGTTTGCTTTTTTTTTAATTGCTTACACAAGGAAAAAGATTAACACTGAAAGTTATTTTGAACATTCACATCTTGAAATGAAACCACTTAGTGTTTAATAAAATAAATTGTGCTTAATAAAATAAAACAAAATAACAGAGCTTTCACCAAACAGAGAAACAAACAAAACAGCAACAAAATCCAGTTAACTCAGAGGATTTAAAAATATAATTTAAGAGAAATTATAGACCAGTAAAATATTACACAACTTCTCAGTGACTGACATTCATTGAATTTCCTCCTGTATCTGTTTTCTATCATGTATCAGTAGAATTCAATGTCAGTAATGATACAAATAATTCAAACAGTGGCTTTTAAAGTCTTATTACATCTTTGCATATCTGATATCCCCACTCACTTTTCTTGGATATGAGATGATTTATCAAATTACTATTGATTACTTTTTAAGGGACAAAGCCTTAGAGAGAATATGGATTGATATTTTTATTTGAAAATGTATTTAATTAAAGATGTAATCAACATAAATATTCTGTCAATAATATTGATTCAATATTTATTTCATTGACATATTAAATTCATTCTAATGAAATAAAATTCAAATTTTAAAGGAAGACAAGAAAAATGTAAACATAGAACGTTTCCTCTGTCATTTGGTCTTATTCCCACCCCTCTGCTGTGCATTGTACATTGACCTTATTCATTAAACAAACCTCCCCAGTGGCAGAAATAATTGCTTAATCATAAAGACCAATTTTTCTTCTTTGGGTGCCACCCACATAGCTCCTTAGAAGATATTCCTCTCTCAATTTTACAAGGGGTCATAATTACCTACTGCTAACTTTGTACATGAAGATATCTTGATGAACTTTGTGTACAATGCAAGTATAACATGGTTCTTAAAGATAGCAGTTAGCTTGGAACAGACTGCATCAAATGACCTGGGGATATGCAAGGCCACAGTTGATTGA
Organism: Cephalophus harveyi; assembly: GCA_006410635.1. Classification (NCBI taxonomy): domain Eukaryota; kingdom Metazoa; phylum Chordata; class Mammalia; order Artiodactyla; family Bovidae; genus Cephalophus; species Cephalophus harveyi. Next base: position 313,139 of record SJYT01053739.1, read on the forward strand.
AGCTCTTAGCTTAAATATCTAATTGTGACCTTATTAATATTATTAGCTATGTTACCTGTATTCTGCCTATTTTATAAGATTATTATTTATTATATTATCAAATATGTGACTGACCCCCAGTAAAAAGTAATGGTACTAGGGGACTTCAAATGACTGACCAAACATATAGTCAAAAATAAAGCTCTAGATATGGGAAATAGTAACAAGAGGGAACCATTTCATGGACATAATAAATTAGTATATAGGTGTCCCAGAGGCATTTGCCTACTTTTAATAGGGCCTAGATGGCACCCCACTCCAGTACTCTTGCCTGAAAAATCCCATAGACAGAGGAGCCTGGTAGGCTGTGGTCCATGGGGTCTCGAAGAGTCGGACATGACTGAGTGACTTCCCTTTCACTTTTCACTTTCATGCATTGGAGAAGGAAATGGCAACCCACTCCAGTGTTCTTGCCTGGAGAATCCCAGGGATGGGGGAGCTTGGTGGGCTGCCGTCTATGGGGTCACACAGAGTCGGACACGACTGAAGTGACTTAGTAGTAGTAGTAGTAGTAGTAGTAGTAGTCGTCCAATAATAGTATATTTGAGTGGCCTGCCAACAAAATCATCACCTGAGCTGGAGATGAGAGTTTCTAGCAGTAAGGGACAAGTTAGTCACAAAACCATGGTTGAGATTAAGACTGAAACTAAGGGGATTGTAAAATAAATAATGCTGCCCTCCACTCAGGTCTATAAGAATCAAGTCATTAGTCATTGTAGTCTCTGACCTACAAAATAACCTAAACGGAATTCAGGGCAAAGATCAGGATGAGGCACTTAGTGCTCTGGGAAAACTGGAAGAACTGGCCTTCAGATAGATATTTTTAGGAGAAACTTTATGAACTGTGTTTCTTGAATCTTCTAATACTTAAGAAAGCACTAAAACCATTAATCAAGATATCTTGTCCTTAAAAGTAGCCATAATCTGCTACCAAGATGTCTCCTTGACTGTATGTACTTGTTTCCCAAAATCGTATGTATACTGGCCTAAACAACTTAGCACTTTGGAAGAGTTCTCAGAGCTTCCTGGAAAACTGTCTCCTGGGTTATAATCCTCAGTTCAGTTCAGTTCAGTTCAGTCTCTCATTCATGTCCAACTTTTTGTAACCCCATGAGCTGCAGCACTCCAGGCCTCCCTGTCCATCACCAACTCCCAGAGTTTACTCAAATTCACAACTTAGCACTTTGGAAGAGTTCTCAGAGCTTTCTGGAAAACTGTCTCCTGGGTTATAATCCTCAGTTCAGTTCAGTTCAGTTCAGTCTCTCATTCATGTCCAACTTTTTGTAACCCCATGAGCTGCAGCACTCCAGGCCTCCCTGTCCATCACCAACTCCCAGAGTTTACTCAAATTCATGTCCATTGAGTTGGTGATGCCATTTTCTGGAACTCTCTTCCTTTTTCCATGATCCAACAGATGTTGGCAATTTGATCTCTGGTTCCTCTGCCTTTTCTAAATACAGCTTGAACATCTGAAAGTTCATGGTTCTGGCTTGCAGAATTTTGAGCATTACTTTATTAGCATGTGAGATGAGTGCAACTGTATGATAGTTTGAGCATTCTTCGGCAAGGCCTTTCCTTTGGGATTAGAGTGAAAACTGACCTTTTCCAGTCCTGTGGCCACTGTTGAGCTTTCCACATTTGCTGGCATATTGAGTACACTACTTTCATAGCATCATCTTTTAGAATTTGAAATAGCTCAACTGGAATTCCATCACCGCCACTAGCTTTGCTTATAGAGATGCTTCCTAAGGCCCATTTGACTTCATATTCCGCCAGAGTCCAGCTCCAGCAGCCAGGGATTTAGCCTGAAGGGGTGAGTGGTGTTGGCGAGAGAAACTGAGAAAAACTCAGTTTTTCTTTGGACTGCCTGTTTATTTCAAGTTTATGATTCTCTTTTATACTTTTACAAAAGCATTATGTCAGAGGTTTGAGATTTTTAGTTCCCAGAGACCCAGATTTTTTTTTCTCCAAAAATCATTGTTGCCCCTCAAAAAGAGTTCCTTCCTCAGCGATTCTCTTATCTGATTTTTCTCACGTGTCCTTGTGAATACACTGTAGCTCATGCTAATTTCTGGGCTGCATACCACATTCCTCAGTTTAATTCTTATCTCTCTAAGTCCTGTTTTCCCCTAGTATCCTAAGCTCACTATTTCTTAGAAAGGGCTTCTAGCTAATAATATCTCTAAAATCCCTAATTTCTATAAGCTATAGTAGAATTTTGTAACATTACAGCAATCCTTAAATCTTTAGCTTCTAACTATTTTAATTATTCCTAAGCCCTAAATTCAGCAAACTTCTTTGCCATAAACACTTTTCTCACAAATGGGCTTCAGATAGCAATCCCTCCCATGGCCTCAAGCTGCGGCCTGTGTGCTCACCCTGGAACACTTTTTTGTAAAAGTCCTTGAACAAATGTCAGTGATTAACTTTGTGAATTATTCTTTGAGAACAGCTGCAAAAGGCTTTATGCTTTCTCATGCTCCTCTCGAAAACAACAAGCACCTTAATATTCTCTTCAGTCAACTCATCCGAGGAAAGGAAAAAACAAGTCAGAATCCCAAATCCTAACTCCTTCATTCCGGGTCTGTGCCTACAGAACAAATGGAGGGGGTTTAGGGCCATGCCTCTATTTTGTCAGTAATGCCTAGCGCGGTTCCTGACAACATTCTATGATGTCTTCCTCTAGGTGAGTGATCACACCATCAGGATGATTTGGGTTGTGAAGAGCTTTCTTGTATAGTTCTGTGTATTCTTGCCACCTCTTCTTAATATCTTCTGCTTCTGTTATGTCCGTATCATTTTTGTCCTTTATCAAGCCCATCTTTGCATGAAATATTCCCTTGGTATCTCTCATTTTTTTTGAAGAGATCTCTAATCTTTCCCATTCTGTTGTTTTCCTCTATTTCTTTGCATTGATCACTGAGGAAGGCTTTCTTATCTCTCTTTGCTATTCTTTGGAACTGTGCATTGAAATGAGTATATCTTTCATTTTCTCCTTTGCCTTTTGTTTCCCTTCTTTTCATAGCCACTTATGATTCTCAGAGTGGCTCATATAATCCTCAGAGTGGTTCAAATAAAATTCTCCATTTCTTTCTTCAATTCAGTTCAGTTCAGTCACTCAGTCGTGTCCGACTCTTTGCGACCCCATCAACCACAGCACGCCAGGCCTCCCTGTACATCACCAACCCCTGAAGTCCACCCAAACCCATGTACATTGAGTCGGTGATGCCATCCAACCATTTTATCCTCTCTCTTCCCCTTATCCTCCTGTCCTCAATCTTTCCCAACATCAGGGTCTTTTCAGATGAGTCAGCTCTTCGCATCAGGTGGTCAAAGTATCGGAGTTCTAGCTTCAATGTTAATTTTTGTCAACGATTCTTTTGAGTTTGCTATAACATAGAAATCTAAAATTATCCATAAAGATTCTAAAAGTGTGAGCTTCTCGTTAGATAAACTCATAAAAAAGGATTAAATTTGACAGAAAGGTGATTATCTTTGCCATTTAAGTTTTAAGGTCATCAGTTCAGTTCAGTC
>SJYT01053739.1:325769-337102 GCA_006410635.1 Cephalophus harveyi
ACAATATACAGCCTTGATGTACTCCTTTTCCTATTTGGAACCAGTCTGTTGCTCCATGTCCAGTTCTAACTGTTGCTTCCTGACCTGCATACGGATTTCTCAAGAGGCAGGTCAGGTGGTCTTATATTCCACCTCTCTCAAAATTTTCCAAAGTTTATTGTGATCCACACAGTCAAAGGCTTTGGCATAGTCAATAAAGCAGAAATAGATGTTTTTCTGAAACTCTTTTGCATTTTCCATTATCCAGCGGATGTTTGCAATTTGATCTCTGGTTCCTCTGCCTTTTCTAAAATCAGCTAGAACATCAGGAATTTCATGGTTCACGTATTGCTGAAGCCTGGCTTGGAGAATTTTGAAATTACTTTACTAGCATGTGAGATGAGTGCAATTGTGCTGTTGTTTGAGCATTCTTTCGCACTGCTTTTTTTTGGGATTGGAATGAAAACTGACATTTTCCAGTCCTGTGGCCACTGCTGAGTTTTCCAAATTTGCTGGCATACTGAGTGCAGCACTTTCACAGCATCATCTTTCAGGATTTGAAGCAACTCTACTGGAATTCCATCACTTCCACTAGCTTTGGTCATAGTGATGCTTTCTAAGGCCCACTTGACTTCACATTCCAGGATGTCTGGCTCTAGATGAATGATCACCACATCGTGATTATCCGGGTCATGAAGATCTTTTTTGTACAGTTCTGTGTATTCTTGCCATCTCTTCTTAATATTTTGTTAGGTCCATACCATTTCTGTCTTTTATCGAGCCCATCTTTGCATGAAATGTTCCCTTGGTATCTAATTTTCTTGAAGAGATCTCTAGTCTTTCCCATCTGTTCTTTTCCTCTATTTCTTTGCATTGATTGCTAAAGAAGGCTTTCTTATCTCTTCTTGCTATTCTTTGGAACTCTGCATTCAGATGTTTATATCTTTCCTTTTCTCCTTGGCTTTTCACTTCTCTTCTTTTCACAGCTATTTGTAAGGTCTCCCCAGACAGCCATTTTGCTTTTTTGCATTTCTTTTCCATGGGGATGGTCTTGATCCCTGTCTCCTGTACAATGTCATGAACCTCATTCCATAGTTCATCAGGCACTCTATCTATCAGATCTAGGCCCTTAAATCTATTTCTCACTTCCACTGTATAATCATAAGGGATTTGATTTAGGTCATACCTGAATGGTCTAGTGGTTTTCCCTACTTTCTTCAATTTGAGTCTGAATTTGGCAATAAGGAGTTCATGATCTGAGCCACAGTCAGCTCCTGGTCTTGTTTTTGTTGACTGTATAGAGCTTCTCCATCTTTGGCTGCAAAGACTATAATCAATCGCATTTCGGTGTTGACCATCTGGTGATGTCCATATGTAGAGTCTTCTCTTGTGTTGTTGGAAGAGGGTGTCTGCTATGACCAGTGCATTTTCTTGGCAAAACTCTGTTAGGCTTTGCTCTGCTTCATTCCACATTCCAAGGCCAAATTTGCCTGTTATTCCAGGTGTTTCTTGACTTCCTACTTTTTCATTCCAGTCCCCTATAATGAAAAGGACATCTTTTTTGGGTGTTAGTTCTAAAAGGTCTTGTAGGTCTTCATAGGGCCACTCTTCAGCTTCATCAGCATTACTGGTTGGGGCATAGACTTGGATTACCATGATATTGAATGGTTTGCCTTGGAGACGAACCGAAATCATTCTGTCGTTTTTGAGATTGCATCCAAGTGCTGCATTTTGGACTCTTTTGTTGACCATGATGGCTACTCCATTTCTTCTGAGGGATTCCTGCCCGCAGTAGTAGATATAATGGTCATGAGTTAAATTCACCCATTCTAGTCCATTTTAGTTCTCTGATTCCTAGAATGTTGACGTTCACTCTTGCCATCTCTTGTTTGACCACTTCCATTGGCCTTGATTCACGGACCTGACATTCCGGGTTCCTATGTGATATTGCTCTTTACAGCATCAGACCTTGCTTCTATCACCAGTCACATCCATAGCTGGGTATTGTTTTTGCTTTGGCTCCATCCCTTCATTCTTTCTGGAGTTACTTCTCCTCTGATCTCCAGTAGCATATTGAGCACCTACTGACCTGGGGAGTTCCTCTTTCAGTATCCTATCATTTTGCCTTTTCATACTGTTCATGGGGTTCTCAAGGCAAGAATACTGAAGTGGTTTGCCATTCCCTTCTCCAGGGGACCACATTCTGTCAGACCTCTCCACCATGACCCGCCCGTCTTGGGTTGCCCCGTGGGCATGGCTTAGTTTCATTGAGTTAGACAAGTCTGTGGTCCTAGTGTGATTAGATTGACTAGTTTTCTGTGAGAATGGTTTTAGTGTGTCTGCCCTCTGATGCCCTCTTGCAACACCTACCATCTTACTTGGGTTTCTCTTACCTTGGGCATGGGGTATCTCTTCACGGCTGCTTCAGCAAAGTGCAGCTGCTGCTCCTTACCTTGGATGTGGGGTATCTCCTTACCACCACCCTTCCTGACCTCAACATGGGATGGCTCCTCTAGGCCCTCCTGCGCCTGCGGAGCCACCACTCCTCAGTTACAGGGTGGCCACTTCCGGCCACCGTCCCTGGCCTTGGACGTGGGGTAGCTTCTCTTGGCTGTTCCTGCACCATTGCAGCCTGGCACTCTGGGCCACTAACCCTGACCTCGTACGTGGGGTAACTCCTCTTGGCTGCCACCTTTTGGGCATGGGGTCCTCCCAGCTTCTGCCCCTGACCTCGGACGTGGGGTAGCTCCTCTCGGCTGCACTTAGTGCACTGGTCTCAGCTGCCTGCGCTTAGTGTGCTGGTTGCAGCTGCCTGCACTTAGTGTGCTGGTCGCAGCTGCCTGGTAGATGAATAGGGACTCCTAAATTAGAGGAATTTAACAATCAATTCCAAGTCATTTGATTGCTTTGAAGTTCCTCTGATAGTAATGTTTGATAATCTTGGGAAGTCTTGCATGGAGAATGTGAAAAATAATTAAAATATACAACAAAGAGGAGTGTAGTCTGTCCAATATTTACTCCTTTGCTGATAGCTACGCTGAGAGAGCTCAGCATCCTATTTAGGACACACGTATTCAGGAGACCTAAGTAATAACTTGCATGTTATGAGAAAGCACAATTAACAGGTGGATTTCTTAGTCATGGACAAAAACATTCATACATACACACATGCACCTCTTCTAAATATATGAGAAAATGTTGACTCAAGTAAGTTAGATAAATTAGATTGCATTTGTATATGAAACCTGAAACAGAATGGTTCTAGTTTCATTGTTTTGTACTGTCTTTTTCAATAAAAATTTTCCTAATTTAAAACAACATATGTGTTGGTTCAAACCTCTATCTTGTGGGTTCTTTCAGAGTCCTCAACAGTGAATGAGGACAAAGAAGTTTCTATACCAACTTTTCAATTACCTCCTCTAATAGCATGTGTCCAAATTATATAGAAATTTGGAAGTTTCTGCTGAGTGGAGGTTTCTTTGGTATTATTTTTAAGCTGTAGTTTCTCCATATCTAAAGAGAAATCTTAACATATTACCAGTGAACTCTGTTTAGAAGTGCTTCAACAATGCTAAAGACAAACTACATATTTTTAAAAGTAGAAAGTAGATTTCTCATTTCTAGAGGTGGAGCTGATTTTCAATATTTAGGTATTATTAATAATTTATTTTGTTTCAATTCTCTATAGAAGTGAGAATATTACACAACATTATTCATATTCAACAAGGTAGATTTTCCCTAGAAATCTGTTGCAATGCTTCCTTATTTGCAATCAGTCTTGTACAAAGATATTTATAGCTCACTTGATTCTTTTCATTATTCTGTCATATATGAGCTTTAGAGAAATTTTCCATGTATGAAGATAGCTCTTAAAATAGTGCATCCATATATCAGAATAAGAGTGTTACCAAGGAGTAAGAAAAAATAATAAAAATAAATGACTAAGTGGTGGGAATGTGGGTGATTTTAACAAAACCTTCCACTGATTAACACTGTTTAGATACCAAGTGATACTTTTTATTTTTCTATATCTTGAAAAGGTGTACCCTACTCCAGGAAAAAGCAGATAATGCAAATAAAATATAATTATATGAATTATAGACACATTGGAATGAGTTAAACATTATCTCTTCTTTAAAAGAAATGATCAGAATCATAAGTGAAACTTCATGAATGGTCACTTAGATATATTATATCTCAATAATTGAGGTAAAATTTACCAAAACAAAACATATTCAATTAGAACAAAGTAGCTTGACTTTCACTTTTCACTTTCATGCATTGGAGAAGGAAATGGTAACCCACTCCAGTGTTCTTGCCTGGAGAATCCCAGGGACGGGGGAGCCTGGTGGGCTGCCGTCTATGGGGTCGTACAGAGTCAGACACGACTGAAGCGACTTAGCAGTAGCAGCAGCAGCTTCTCTATAAACATATGTCAAACAAGATTCCCCAGGACAGTTAACACACCAAACCACAAAGGTAGCCATTTAAAAAAAAAAAAAAAAAACTATTATTTTAAAGCTGAGAACATCATTGACTGAAATTCAGTGACTGTGGTAAATTGTTTATAGTGGATAAAAAAAGTAGAGATGGTACATATGTGGAAGTACTGTTGTTGATGAACAGCACACAGGTCCTAATAGTGAAAGCAGGTAATGCAAGTAGTGAAGTCTAATTACAGTCAAGAATGATAATGGGCATCTCATTGTAGTTCTGACTTGCTTTTCTCTAATAATGAGTGATGTTGAGAATCTTTTCATGTGCTTGTTAGCCATCTGTATGTCTTCTTTGGAGAAATCTCTTTAGGTTCCTTTTCCACTTTTTGATTAGGTTGTTTGCTTTCTAATATTGAGTTGGATGAGGTGAAGTCGCTTAGTCGTGTCCAACTCTTTGTGACCCCGTGGACTGTAACCTACTAGGCTTCTCCATCCATGGGATGCTCCAGGCAAGAATAGTGGAGTGGATTGCCATTTCCTTCTCCAGGGGATCTTCATGACCCAAGGATCGAACCCAGGTCTCCCACATTAGAGGCAGACGCTTTAACCTCTGAGCCACCAGAGAAGCCTGAGTTGTATGAGTTGCTTATATATTTTGGAAATTAATTCTTTATCAGTTGTTTCCTTTCTTATTATTTTCTCCTATTCTGAGGGTTGTCTTTTTGCCTCATTTGTAGTTTTCTTTGTGTGCAAAAGCTTTTAAGATTAATTAGGTCCCATTTGTTTATTTATTTATTTATTTTTCCCATTACTCTAAGAGTTGGGTCATAGCAGATCTTGCTTTGATTTATGTCATCGAGTGTTCTGACTATGTTCTCCTCTAAGAGTTTAGTAGTTTCTGGTCTTACATTTAGGCCTTTAATCCATTCTGGATTAACTTTATGTATGGTATTAGGTAGTGATATAATTTAATTCTTTTACATGTAGCTGTCCAGTTTTCCCAACACCACTTACTGAAGAGGCTATCTTTGCCCCATTGTATATTCTTGCCTCCTTTATGAAAAATAAGGTACCTATAGGAGCATGGGTTTATCTCTGAGTTCTCTAACTTGTTCCATTGATCTATATTTATGTTTTTGTGCCAGTACCATACTGTCTTGATGACTATAGGTTTGTAGAATAATCTGAAGTCAGAAAAGTTGATTCCTCCAGCTCCATTCTTTCTCAACACTGCTTTGGTTATTTGAGGCTTTTTGTGTTTCCATATGAATTGTGAAATTTTTTGTTCTCGTTCTGTGAAAAATGCCATTGGTAATTTGATAGGGATTGCATTGAATCTGTAGATTACATTTGATGATATAATCATTTTCACACTATTGAGTCTTACTACCCAGAAACATGGAATATCTCTCCATCTGTTTATGTCATCTTTGATTTCTTTCATCCAGTCAGAAAGCCATCATCAAAAAGTCTACAAACAAAATTGCTGGAGAGGGTGTGGAGAAAAGGGAACACTGTTGCATTGCTGGTGATAATGTAAACTGATACAGCCACTATGGAAGACGGTATGGAGACTCCTTACAAAGATAAGAATAAAACCACCGTATGACCCAGCAATCCCACTCCTAGGCGTATATCCTAAGGAAACCAAAACTGAAAAAGACACATGTACCCCAATGTTCATTGCAGTGCTATTTACAGTAGCTAGAACATGTAAGCAACTTAGATGTCCATTGACAGATGAATGGATAAAGAAGCTATGGTATATATATATACAATGGAATACTATAAAAAGGCTATAAAAGGAACACAGCTGTAAAAAGCAACACATTTGAATCAGTTCTAATAAGATGTGTGAAGCTACAGCCTATTGTACAAAGTGAAGTAAGTCAGAAAGATAAATATAAACATCATATATGGACAAATATATATGGAATGAATAGATGGCACTGGTGAATTTATTTTCAGGGCAACAATGGAGAAACAGACATAGAGAACAGACGTATGGACACAGTGAGAGGAGAGGAGGGAGATGGGGAGTTGTTTGGAAAGAGTAACATAGAAATTTACACTACCATATGTAAAATAGATAGCCAATAAGAATTTGCTGTATAACTCAGGGAACTCAAATAGGGACTCTATGACAGGCTGAAGAGTGGGATGGGGAGGGAAATGGGAGGTAGGTCTGGGAGGGAGGGGACATGGGTGTACCTATGGCTGATTCTTGTTGATGTATGATAGAAAACCACAAAATTCTGAAAGAAATTATTTTTCAATTAAACAATTAAAAAGAAATAATGATAGTGGACAACAGAGAAGGATTTTAAAGGTGATATATAGGAGTGACCTGTAGGTAAAATGATCACAAGCCCCAGGGAATCCCAAAATCAGACAGAAGTGTTGTGTAGCAGAGGTTAACATACTGTGTTATGGGAATTATTACTGACAGTCTATAGATATTTTGAAAAGAAGGATCCTAGGACCAGAATTATATAGGACATTAAATAAATTATCAAAAGAAGTATTTAAGGAAGACAATCTTTAATTTAGTCAGTCTAGGGTACTTAAAGAGCCTCAGTTCAGTTCAGCTCAGTCACTCAGTCCTGTCCTACTCTTTGCGACCCCATGGACTGCAGCAAGCCACACCTCCCTGTCCATCACCAACTCCCAGAGCCTACCCAAACTCATGTCCATTGAGTCAGTGATGCCATCCAACTACCTCATCCTCTGTTGTCCCCTTCTCCTCCTGCCCTCAGTCTTTCCCAGCATCAGGGTCTTTTCCAATGAGTCAGCTCTTTGCATCAGGTGGCCAAAGTATTGGAGTTTCAGCTTCAACATCAGTCCTTCCAATGAACACCCAGGACTTCTCCCCTTTAAGATGGACTGTTTGGATCTCCTTGGTATCCAAAGGACTCTAAAAAGTCTTCTCCAACACCACAGTTCAAAAGCATCAGTTCTTTGGTGCTCAGCTTTCTTCAGAGCTTGGTAATGTTGATGTAATGCAGTTAACTTGTAATCATAGCATTGGGTCACAACCAGAAAAGTAGAAAGGGTAGAAGTATATATTGTTTAATAATCTCTTATCAGGATAGCTCATAATTTGAGTTATTCTTTAGTTGCTTAGTCGTGTCTCACTCTTTGTGACCCCATGGACTGCAGCAGGCCAGGCTCCTCTGACAATGAGATTTCACAGGGAAAAATACTGGAGTGGTCTGCCATTTCCTTCTCCATTGGATCTTTTTAACCCTGAGATCAAACCCATATCTCCTGCATTGTCAGAAGAGTTCTTTATCCATGCTCCACCAGGTAACCCCATAATTTGAGTAACGTGCTATACTTAATTTTCAATGAGAACCTATAGTTGAGTGGATGTCTCAAATTTAACTGTCTGGAAAATCATGTACACTACCTAAGCTGAGTGCTGAAGAATTGATGCTTTTGAACTGTAGTGTTGGAGAAGACTCTTGAGAGTCCCTTGGACTGCAAGAAGGTCAAACCAATCAATCCTAAAGGAAATCAATCTTGAATATTTATTGGAAAGACTGATGCTGAAGTTGAAGCTCCAATACTTTGGCCACTTGATGTGAAGAGCTGACTCATTAGAGAAGACCCTGATGCTGGGAAAGATTGAAGACAGGAGAAGAAGGGGATAACAGAGGACAAGATGGTTGTATAGCATCACCAACTCAATGAACATGAATTTGAGCAAACTTTGGGAGCTGGTAAAAGACCAGGAAGTCTGGCGTGCTACAGTCCATGGGGTTCACAAAGAGTCAGACATACCTGAGCGACTGAACAGCAATAGCAACCTAAGCTGTAAACTCTGAGAAAATAGCATATGTTTGTCTTATGTCTTCGGTGATACATACATAGCACTTGGATTTTAATGGACACTCAAGCAATATTTGTAAATGAAATTGTTTTTGAACTAAGAAAGCTGAGATTAACTCTGGACTGAAGAATCTTGAATAGAATTTTTATCTGTGATTTTTTTTTTCCTGTAGGAAATAGTTTAGAGTTTGGAACGAATAAGATGACAAAGGGTATAAATTAACTTGGCATCATAGCCTATGTATTCTATTTTTATCTACCTGATCATGCTGACTGAATCAGAGCAATTACTAGTTAGTAATGCTTATGACAAAAGCAGAACTGCCTCTAGCACTATTTTTTGAGGGGGGAGAAGTGAGTGAGGGAACTAATTCTCTTTTGGGGAAATAACCCATTGTTTCATTAAACATTACACAAACACACATGAGAATACTGATGGGCAGTTATAGTTATTAGAGGTTTTCTACTCAGGTTTTCCAACCTGAATTGGATGACATACAACTGAGATATAGAGAAGAAACTGGTCTTCATAATAAAATAGACATAATTTTTTTTGTTTGCTTAAACACCTTACTCTAGGAAGCACAAATTAATCCACAAAGTACAGCATTGTATGAAGATAAAGTAATTAGAAATTTATCTTAAAATGTGAACATGCCCTAAAGATTTAAAATCTCCATCTGAACCCTGATTGTAAAAATGTAAATTTGAATTACATTTAGAATTAAATAAACAGGGTAGAATTAGCAGGAGTTCAAGAAATGTTGAAGATTCCATCATTAAGAATATAATGCACCACAGGAGGACATGCCTGCCAGTTAGAATACAATGCTCTAGTACAAATTGGGGATATTTATTATGACAGCATGGACAAATTCTTAAATATGGCAAGTGTTTTTTATGTTTGTTTGTTTTAATCATATATATTTTTTTCTATGAAATGCTTCTAGCAGGTCAATACCAAACCAAAATTTTGTCTAGGTCAGAGAGCATGTTTGGATGGAATTCTCATGGGTAGATCATGCACGCTTACAAGTGTGATCTTTGAAAATACTTAATATGATGTGATCTTTGAAAATAGAGCCATCATATTAGTGTGAAATAGCTGCATGTCTCACACTTTAGTTTGTAATGATAGAGTTAATTCTAATCAAGAATCAGTATGAAACTTGGCAATTGCACTTTATAATAAATCAAAATGAGAAGATAAAGACATAAGTCTTTTGCAACAGTGTGGTATTCTATGAGTAAATGACACAAACTGAGATCAAGGGATATTTTTCAGGGAAATGTAGTTTAGGAAAAATGTCTCTCAGTCACTGGCATATTTAGTAAAATATTATAATATGCTAGCTTTTGTTATATTTAGCTTTAAAGCTCCCTTTCATTGTATTTCTATTCCACTGAAAGAAAAGGTGGGCAAAGGCAAGAATCTGTTGTGAACCTTAGATATCTTGACAGCAAAAAGGATCATAGCTAGAAGCCATAGTCAGAGTAACAGCCACAGCAGCAGTGGCAGGAATAGGAGTGGTTTTTTCCAATCTTTTTTTTTTTCTTTCTTTGCTTTTTGATATTGTAATAGATGATAGGTTATCAGCACCAGCTGTCTTCTTCAGGTGACTGTCTTTGCTTCATTTCATTAGAAGTTGCCAGGGAAGCAGAATAATGAAGTGTCTCTGGAATCTGACTGATAGAATTTTGAAATCCAATCTCTATCATCTAAGGTTTTTTTTTTTTTCAAGTTTGATCCTTTCACTTAACTATTCCAACTTTTCCCAGCCATAAATGAAAGGATAAATAATACATCCTGATGTATAGGATCACTATGAGGACTAAATTTTAAAATATATTTAAAGTATTTATATCATGCCTTAATATATTACATATATTAAGTACAGAAAGCTAACTTTTATTAGTCTAATTTCTTGCTGAGGAAAATAAAACATAAAATTTAAATAACATTGTATATCACAAAACAAATTTCAAAGCAAGACAGACTCCCCAAGTTCTCTTTGATTCAAATATGCAAGTTGTTGTTTAGTCTTTTATTTGTAAGCATCAGAGTTATATATTATTTTTAATTCATAGACTTCAGTTACTGCTTTTATAATCTGATTTAAGAAAATTTGTTTAATACTCATAAAGGAAATTGAATAATTAAGAAAATATTACTGAATTCAGTATGGAGTGAGAACAATGTATTATTTCTCTTTGATTCAAATATGCAAGTTGTTGTTTAGTCTTTTATTTGTAAGCATCAGAGTTATATATTATTTTTAATTCATAGACTTCAGTTACTGCTTTTATAATCTGATTTAAGAAAATTTGTTTAATACTCATAAAGGAAATTGAATAATTAAGAAAATATTACTGAATTCAGTATGGAGTGAGAACAATGTATTATACATTGAAGAGTTAGATTATGCCCAAGTTCACATGTGCACACACAGTAGGTGAAGGAAGGAAGATGAAGTCACTCAGTCATGTCCGACCCTTTGCGACCCCTTGGACTGTAACCTACTAGGCTTCTCTGTCCATGGGATTCTCCAGGCAAGAACACTGGAGTGGATTGCCATTACCTTCTCCAGGGGATCTTCACGACCCAGGGATCGAACCTGGGTCTCCCGCATTGAAGGTAGATACTTTAACCTCTGAGCCACCAGGGAAGCCCTGTGCACACACAGTAAATAATAAAAATTATAGAGTATGGTTCCTGTGTGAAATTAAATGATTTGAAGCTAGGACAATTGCTGTTGTTCACTCTCTAAGTCAGATGGCAGCACACCAGGCTTCCCTGTCCTTCACTATCTCCTGGAGTTTGGTGAAATACATGTCCATTGAGTTGGTGATTCCATCCAAACATCTTGTCCTCTATCATCACCTTCTCCTCCTGCCTTCAATTTTCCCCAACATCATGGTCTTTTCAAATGAGTTGTCTCTTCACATCAGTTCAGTTCAGTTCAGTCACTCAGTCGTGTCTGACTCTTTGCGACCCCATGAATCGCAGCACGCCAGGCCTCCCTGTTCATTACCATCTCTTGGAGTTCACTCAGACTCACATCCATTGAGTCAGTGATGCCATCCAGC
>SJYT01053739.1:338783-368153 GCA_006410635.1 Cephalophus harveyi
TTTTTTTTTTTTTTAACGGAGAAGGCAATGGCACCCCACTCCAGTACTCTTGCCTGGAAAATCCATGGACGGAGGAGCCTGGTAGGCTGCAGTCCATGGGGTCGCTAAGAGTCGGACACGACTGAGCGACTTCACTTTCACTTTTCTCTTTCATGCATTGGAGAAGGAAATGGCAACCCACTCCAGTATTCTTGCCTGGAGAACCCCAGAGATGGGAGAGCCTGGTGGGCTGCCGTCTGTGGGGTCACACAGAGTCAGACATGACTGGAGTGACTTAGCAGCGGTAGCAGATGTTTTTATGGAACTCTCTTGCTTTTTTGATGATCCAGCTCTTCACATAAAGTGCCAAAATTTAAGCATCAGTCCTTCCAATGAGTATTCAGGGTTGATTTCCTTTAGGATTGACTGGTTTGATCTCCTTGTCGTCCAAGGGACTTTCAAGAGTCTTCTCCAATACCACAGTTCAAAGCATCAATTCTTTGGCACTCAGCCTTCTTTATGGCCCAACTCTCACATCCAGACATGACTACTGGAAAAATACTACATAGATTAGATTATATAGACCTTTGTTGGTAAAGTGATATCTCTGTTTTTTAATATGTTGCCTAGGTTTGTCTTAGCTTTTCTTCCAAGGAGCAAGTATCTTTTAATTTCATGGCTGCAGTCACCATCTGCAATGATGTTGGAAAACAAAGAAAATAGAGTCTGTCAATGTTTCAATACCCCCCCCCCATATATTTTCCATGAAGTGATGTAATTGGATGTCACGATCTTAGTTTTTTGAATGTTGCATTTTTAAGCCAGCTTTTTCACTCTCAAATCATTCAAAGTAGACTATTTTGGATATCTGGATGTGATGTTAATAATGTTCTATCTTATTAATTACACTTTCACCATGTAAATTACTTTTTTAAAAAAAGTGACAAAGTTTTTTTAGTCTATTAAAATGTGTTTAGAGAATGGCATTGAAACATGTATAATATATATGAAACAAATTGCTAGTCCAGGTTCAATGCATGATACTGGATGCTTGGAGCTGGTGCACTGAGACGACCCAGAGGGATGGTACAGGGAGGGAGGAGGGAGGAGGATTCAGGATAGGGAACAAGTGTATACCTGTGGTGGATTCATGTTGATGTATGGCAAAACCAATACAATATTGTAAAGTTTTTAACCTCCAATTAAGATAAATAAATTTATATTAAAAAAAAAGAAGAAGATACATAATATGGTTAAGGTCACAGAGAAAGAAGTTAAAGCATATCATTCTTGAACCTTGCCCTTTTGATATATTGCTTAACACTTTTAAACTAAATTATCATCTTCAAAGGCAAATTATGGACTTTGTGGAAACCAGGAATATAGCAGAAGTAGATATTGCATATAATGCAGTATTGTGGCACATTTAAAGTCCCCAGTAAATATGCAAATAGCTTTCAATTAGAAAATTCTGAAAATGACTTCCAGATAACTTCCCAGTTGTAATTTTACCATATCTTCTTTTTTGTGTATGCACCCTAGATCATATTTGTACCTTTGAGAATTATCTAAAATCTCTATTTGCTCAGGCAAGAGTATTCATGTGTGTGTATACATATACTGACAGGTAATATAAGAATGATCATTTGAATAAATTTAACATTGTTCTCAAATCAAAAATATCAAATTAACTTCCTTGTCTAACCTAAAATGTTAGAAGATATACAAATTTGCCTATTATTGACTCCACAATGAAGTGTTTTTGTAAGCCAGCATCATTAAAGCTTAGATTATGCTTGTCCACTTCATTATCCCTTACAGTATCATTGATTGCCCTTGTTAAAAAACATTGTCTACACAGATGCTTCAAGAGACCAATCACTTGTGGAAGATTTTGAACTCAGTAGTGAAGGGGTTTAGCGATACAAAAAGAAGAAATGGTTGGTACATTATCTTATACCACTTTTTCTTTTCATTGTTTTCTTAAAATATTATCTCTTTCTTTTAGTACCTTTACTATTTTTCTCAAATTATTTTAAAAATAGCTTCTTACACAGAAATTATCCATTGGAAAAAAGAAGGAAGGCACAGGATTCCAAAAATGACTATGGATAATTTTACCAGTGTGACGATCAATGACAATTTTTTTTTTAATATTATCTCTTTCTTTTAGTACCTTTACTATTTTTCTCAAATTATTTTAAAAATAGCTTCTTACACAGAAATTAAGCATTGGAAAAAAGAAGGAAGGCACAGGATTCCAAAAATGACTATGGATAATTTTACCAGTGTGACGATCAATGACAATTTTTTTTTTAAGTTATCCTTAAATAATGATTAAAAAAAAAAAAAAAAAACCCTACCACATACCTCACCCCCCCCATGATAAATCCAAGGTTAAGTGTTAAAATATGCTTCCATTTCTCCTTATATATTCATTCAATAGATATTTAAAGTGAGAGGGAGAGGGTGGGATGATTTAGGAGAATGGCATTGAAACATGTATACTATCATGTAAGAATGAAGCACCAGCCTATGTTCGATACAGGATACAGGATGCTTGGGGCTGGTACACTGGGATGATCCAGAGAGAGGATATGGGGTGGCAGGTGGGAGGGGGATTCAGGATTGGGAGCTCGTATACACCCGTGGTGGATTCATGTCAATGTATGGCAAAACCAATATGGTATTGTAAAGTAAAATAAAATAAAAATAAAATTTAAAAAATTCATTTAATCTTTTGGTATTTTGAATGAAATATAAGTAAATGCCAAGGAATAAAATGAACCTACTCTCAAGGAACTCAAAATTTGTGGAGGTTAGAAGTAGCCACACAAATACAACAGAGTATATGCTAAGTGTGTGCTTCTTTGAGGTCAGTGAAGAGAGCTTGAAGATCACATTACAGGAAAAAAATTTTGGCAACGTTGGTGAGTCAATGCCAAGAAAATGTTACATCACTAGTAAAACTCTTGTTTTCCTCTCTAATTTAAGAGATAGATTTGATGCTATTCATTTTTATGCTTTTAGGATTGTGTTATAAAATTTTTCTTCTCTTTTTAAGAGGCTATTTCCAAAGTCAGAGGGACTCATGTGAGTAGGGAATCTGGCTAGTTCATTGTTTAAATGTACTGAATGTTTACACATATGTTCTTGAGTATAGGATCTTCTGCTTCTCCATCCTCTCTACTCTGTAATAGACATATCTGCAAAACTATGTAACCATTTTCAATGTTAACTCATGCACCAGTCATTGTGCTACAAATTTTATCTGTATTTTTTATCTTTAATTTTTATATTCACAACACTCAATGTTTGCTATAACTCATTCCTAATTCAGATGAAGACACTGAGGAATTGATAAGCTGAATAACTTTGTGAGTTTCACTGTAAGTATCTAGTCAAGCCAGGATCTAAACCAAGTTCAGCTGACTTCAAAGCCTGTCATCTTAAAATACAGCATAGTATTTATTTAACCATGGTAGTATCCAATTTCTCTTCATACTAACACAATAATGACCAGTTTCTATCCTTTGTTCGGAAAATGCATTTGTCAGGAAGATTCCTCAGAAGAGGACATGGCAAACCACTTCAGTATTCTTGCCTGGAAAATCTCCATGAACAGAGGAGCCTGGTGAGATACAGTCCATAGGGTCACAGAGTCAAACACAACTGAAGCAATTTAGCACATAAGCCAAATAGATTATAAAAGATTAGCACTGTCCATTTTGATGTTTTATCCTGGCTTACTGAGGTTTAAAAGACAAAGTATCTAGTAAACCTTCAATGAAGAAAAAATCAATAAATATAATATTCACAATAATGGTATATCTTTTAAATTTGAATCTAATATTTATGTTTGTTCCCTGTAAGAAAAGCTATGACAAACCTGAAAGTGAAAGTCATTTAGTTGTGCCTGACTCTTTGAAACCCTGTGGACTATACAGTCTATGGAATTCTCCAGGCCAGAACACTGGAGTCATTTCCTTCTCCAGGTGATCTTCCCAACCCAGGGATAGAACCCAGGTCTCCCACATTGCAGGCAGATTCCTTACCAGCTGAGCCACAAGGGAAACCCATGACAAACCTAGAAAGTGTACTAAAAAGCAGAGACATCACTTTGTCTACAAAGGTCTGTATAGTCAAAGCTATGGTTTTTCCGATAGTCATGTATTGGTGTGAGAGTTGAACCATGAAGAAGATTGAGTGCTGAAGAATTGATGCTTTTGAAATGTGGTGTTGGAGAAGACTTTTGAGAATCCCTTGGACTGCAAAGAGGTCCAACCGGTCAATCCTAAAGTAAATCAACCCTGAATATTCGTTGGGAGGACTGAGGCTGAAGCTGAAACTCCAATATTTTGGCCACCTGATATGAAGAACTGACTCATGTTTCAAAGACCCTGCTGCTGGGAAAGCTTGAAGGCAGGTAGGTATAGAAGTGCATGACAGAAGATGAGGTGGTTGGATGGCATCACCAACTCAATGGACCTGAGTTTAAGAAAGCTCCAGGAGATGGTGAAGGACAGGGAAGTCTGGCATGCTGCAGTCCATGGGGTTGCTAAGGGTCACGACTGAGCTACTGAACGGTATTTGTATGTCACTAATGAGTTGAGTTGGTGATGAATAGGGAGGCCTGGAATGCTGCAGTCCATGAGGTCACAAAGAATCAGACATGACTGAGTGAGTGAATTGAACTGAATGTGTTGAAACCATTGTTCATATTTATTACATAAATAAACCTATAAAACAATAACCTTAATGTAGTAATACAGTGCTATCTACCAAAAGTAATTTATTTCATAAGCTTATACAGTTTAAAAATATGATTTGCTTTACAAATTTTTATTGAAAAGTTTGGTTAAACAGAAAACCCTGAGTGAATTAATTTGTGAATGAAAATAATATAACTGGATCACCAATAGCCAGTTTAAAATTTGCTATCACAGTTCTATTTCTGTTTAAAATTATTTGGTCCTAGACTACATTAAATCATTTCTGCCTTATCAGAGATTCATGTCTAATGCCCAATGGTATATTATTAAAGCATAGTCTTTTTGTTGCATTGAGGAGACAGAGATCAGACTCAGGGAGGATGTGTCATTTGAAATCTTGTGACAGAGTGATGAAGAGGTGGAAAATACACAGAGAGATGAAAAAATCTGAAAAGATTGCCTCTGAATCTGTTGATAAATATTGAGGCATGCATGGGCTGAAACTCCATATGGCTGGGAAAGAATGATCAGGAGGAAGTTGTATGTTGAACAATATCCACACAGAATTTGGAGGCATTCAAGTTCTTATCAGCAAATGTGAAAAAAATCCTCACAAACACCAAACTAGAATCATTGCAAAGCCTGTGCATTAATAATATGACTAAACTAATCCTGAAATAAAGGTTACTCATGTGAAGAGTTGACTCTTTGGAAAAGACTTTGATGCTGGGAGGGATTGGGGGCAGGAGGAAAAGGGATGACAGAGGATGAGATGGCTGGATGGCATCACTGACTCAATGGACATGAATCTGAGTGAACTCTGGGAGTTGGTGATGGACAGGGAGGCCTGGCATGCTGCGATTCATGGGGTCGCAGAGTCAGACACGACTGAGCGACTGAACTGAGCTGAACTGAACTGATCCTCAAAAGAATTAAAAACTAGTCAGAAAAGGATACAGATAATCTTCAAATAAATTAGCTCACTCCCAGAACAAAACTCAATGTTCTTTAAAGCAAACAGAAAATAACAGCATTCAAAATTGTACAATACATGATGTGAAGCTTTTGATTAAAAAAAAATTTACTAGAGTGGTAAAAATAATTAAGAACATGTGGCCCACAACAAGGAGAAAAATCAATAGCCAGAAGGAAATCCAGAGATAGTAAAATTATGAGAATAGTTGTCAAGGTCTTAAAGTTGCTATTACAGATACGACCACATACTTAAAGAAAAACATGACTAGTATAAGGAAATAAATGAAAGACATAAAACAAAACTAAGCCAAACTCCAAGAGATAAGCATATATTGTCTGTACTAAGAAATTCACTGGCTGGCATTAATTGCAGATTAGATATTACAGTACAAAATATCAGTGACCTTGAAGACATAGTATTAGAAGCTATAAACTGAAATAGAGAGAGAAAAAGACTGGAAAAAATGAACTGAGTTTCATTGTCTGTGAGATAGTATCAAGTGATCTAACTTTCATGAATCTGAGTCTCAAAATGAGAAATGAAAAAAAGCAGAGAGAAAAAAAAATTAAGATGTAAGGACTAAAGTTTTTTTCTGAATTTCATAAACTTCAAAGAGAGATAGGCAAAGATGTATTCATACTGAGACATTTTAACACATCTCCATCAGTAACTGGTAGATCAAGACAAAATTCAAGGCTATGAAGCCTCTGCCAGACCTTCATGGGGTACTTGCTCTGGGGGAGTCAGTCATCATGTAAGAAGTTCAACTATTCTGATACTGCTGCCTAGAGATGCCAAGTGTAGGCACGTGAAAACTTCAGATGAACCTTCAGTAGACAGTCACCATCAACTCATAGCTGTGTAAGTGTGTCATGTTAAATGTCAGCCCAGTGACACCGACAGTTGATGGAAAGCCCAGCCAATATTTGAATATTATTCCATAAATGAACCCAGTCCAAGAACTGCTCAGCTATGCTTTCTCCAAATTCTTGACTCACAAATAAAATTATCATTTAGTGCTACTAAACTATGAGATATTTTTAATCCATAAATCAATCATTTGTAGCTATAAGTAATTAAAGGAATCGTAACTAAACCATAATTAAAAATTGTCACACACACTGCATATACACACACATAAAACACACAAACACATTTCCACAACATCAACACTAAGAAGTCTTCTAGAATAAATTCTACTAATATTTTAGAAAGAATACAAGTTTTCCAGTAACCACAATAAAGTGATCAATTTCTATAATATTCTACGATGTTAGCTTCAGTTCAGTTCAGTCACTAAGTCGTGTCCAATTCTTTGTGACCCCATGAATCGCAGCACTCCAGGCCTCCCTGTCCATCACCAACACCTGGAGTTCACTTAAACTCACGTCCATAGAGTCAATGATGCCATCCAGCCATCTCATCCTCTGTCATCCTTCTCCTCCTGCCCCCAATCCCTCCCAGCATCAGAGTCTTTTCCAATGAGTCAACTCTTCACATGAGGTGGCCAAAGTACTGGAGTTTCAGCTTTAGCATCATTCCTTCCAAAGAACACCCAGGGCTGATCTACTTTAGAATGGACTGGTTGGATCTCCTTGCAGTCCAAGGGACTCTCAAGAATCTTCTCCAACAACACAGTTCAAAAGCGTCAATTCTTTGGTGCTCAGCTTTCTTCACAGTCCAACTCTCACATCCATACATGACCACTGGAAAAAAACATAGCCTTGACTAGATGGACCTTTGTTGGCAAAGTAATATCTCTGCTTTTCAATATGCTATCTAGGTTGATCATATCTTTCCTTCCAAGGAGTAAGCGTCTTTTAATTTCATGGCTGTGATCACCCTCTGCGGTGATTTTGGAGCCCCAAAAAATAAAGTCTGACACTGTTTCCCCATCTATTTCCCATGAAGTGGTGGGATCAGTCACTTCAGTCCTGTTTAAATATTTGTAACTCTGTGAACCATAGCCGACCAGGCTCCTCTGTCTTTGGGATTCTGCAGGGAAGAATACTGGAGCAGGTTGTCAGGCCCTCCTCCAGAAGATCTTTCTGACCCAGAGACCGAACCTGCATTTCCTATATCTCCTGCATTATCAGGCAGGTTCTTTACCACTAGGGCCTCCTGGGAAGCCCCGAGAATATTGGTATTCATTCTTATCTCTTTTACTACAACATTTTGAATTTGAGAATGACAAATAAAATCTATGTCCTAATTTATAAAATAGAAAAATGCAATAAGAAAAAAGTCTAAGACTTTTTCAATAAAAAAAATCTTGTAGTCTCTATTGTTGTCATCACTATGTTAAAATTACTCTTTTACCTTAATTACACAAGACTGCCATAAGTATGGAGAAGGAATGGCATCCCACTCCAGTACTCTTGCCTAGAAACTCCCATGGAAGGAGGAGCCTGGTAGGCTGCAGTCCATGGGGTCGCTGAGTCAGACAAGACTGAGCGACTTCACTTTCACTTTTCACTTTCATGCATTGGAGAAGGAAATGGCAACCCATTCCAGTGTTCTTGCCTGGAGAATCCCAGGGATGGTGGAGCCCAATGGGCTGCGTCTGTGGGGACCACTCCAGTACTCTTGCCTAGAAACTCCCATGGAAGGAGGAGCCTGGTAGGCTGCAGTCCATGGGGTCGCTGAGTCAGACAAGACTGAGCGACTTCACTTTCACTTTTCACTTTCACTTTTCACTTTCATGCATTGGAGAAGGAAATGGCAACCCATTCCAGTGTTCTTGCCTGGAGAATCCCAGGGATAGTGGAGCCCAATGGGCTGCGTCTGTGGGGTTGCACAGAGTCAGACACAACTGAAGCAACTTAGCAGCAGCAGCAGCCATAAATATTTTCAGGGAAGTCAAATAAACAAATTTATATTTAAATTTCTCTATTTAGATAATCTTAAAATCTGCACTATTGTCATTTCACATTCTTTGCAATGATTTTAAGCATCATAATTGTTTTTAATTGCTTTTAGTAAAATCATTGTTCAGTTCAGTTCAGTTCAGTCGCTCAGTCGTGTCCAACTCTTTGACATATAAGTTAAATTTATACATTTAGCCCGGTTCAAATGTTGCAACAGAAGAGTTGGCAAACAGCGATTGGTTAGTTCATGCACGCGCACGGGATTTTTCAAATCACACAAATCACAAAATCTCATTGGTCAAATCACACAAATCACAAAATCTCATTGGCTCGGGTTTGAATCAAAATCCCAATTCTGATTGGCTCATGTTTGGCGGGAGCCAGACTTTTCTAGGGTGGAGTTTCTTATAATTATGACTCATGTTTACAAGATGATTCATGTTTACAAGAACCTGAAACTTAGGCCTAGTGTAGCCTGTTGAGCCTATCATGGCTCCAGTCTGGCTCTAACAGTGTAAATAATGGATTGTGGGAGAGAGCTGTAGAGGAGAGAGAGCTATTAATACTCTATTAGAATTGTCAATTTAAAAAAAGTAGTGAGCCTCTGAGTGATGCTTGTGGCAATAAAATTGGGAATAAGAAGGCAGATTTGAGTGGCATCATGGTGGGGAGAAGTGTATGGGATTTATTTAGCAATGAAAAAAATGTCATCTATGAAAGAAAGAAAGGAAAGCAAAGACTTACCTCTGGTACCTAGGTAAAAAGCACATCAAGAGAAGGAGCTTAATTTTGAGGGGTCACTCAAAGATATTATAAATATTTGGGAAAAAATGTTCTTCTGTTGAAAGGAAAGAAGGTAATACAAAGATCGAGGTTTTATCTTTCTTAAAGTAACACTTCAAGCAATGTTGGTAAATAAACCCACTGGATAGAACAAGAGTGAGAACAGAATACTGGGGACACAGAGGGTTTTAGGGGGATGAGAACCAACAGAAGTCAGAAGGGTGGAGTGTGGTGGGGAAGTCAAGATAACTAAGCTAACAGATGCCATAACAGGTGGGGAATTTTAAAGTCAAAAAGCTGATATTACTTAATTCCAGACAGAGTCAAGGAGGATGGGGATTGGGATCATGTCACTGAATTTGGCAAAAAGAGTTTGCTGATGACATTTGAGAGAAAAACTTCAGTAAAAGAAAGGGGAAAATCTGCACCGCAAGTGATTAAGAATTGTAGCAGTGATTTTTTTTTAATAAATAAACATTGACTGTGATCCACACAGTCAAAGGCTTTGGCATAGTCAATAAAGCAGAAATAGATGTTTTTCTGGAACTCTCTTGTTTTTTCCATGATCCAGCAGATGTTGGCAATTTGTTCTCTGGTTCCTCTGCCTTTTCTAAAACCAGCTTGAACATCAGGGAGTTCACGGTTCACATATTGCTGAAGCCTGGCTTGGAGAATTTTGAGCATTACTTTACAGGCATGTGAGATGGGTACAATTGTGTGGTAGTTTGAGCATTCTTTGGCATTGCCTTTCTTTGGAATTGGAATGAAAACTGAGCTTTTCCAGTCCTGTGGCCACTGCTGCGTTTTCCAAATGTGCTGGCATATTGAGTGCAGCACTTTCACAGCATCTTCTTTCAGGATTTGAAACAGCTCAACTGGAATTCCATCACCTCCACTAGCTTTGTTCATAGTGATGCTTTCTAAGGTCTACTTGACTTCACATTCCAAGATGTCTGGCTCCAGATTAGTGATCACATCATCATGATTATCTGGGTCGTGAAGATCTTTTTTGTACAGTTCTTCCGTGTATTCTTGCCACCTCTTCTTAATATCTTCTGCTTCTGTTAGGTCCATACCATTTCTGTCCTTTATCGAGCCCATCCTTGCATGAAATGTTCCCTTGGTATCTCTAATTTTCTTGAAGAGATCTCTAGTCTTTCCCATTCTGTTGTTTTCCTCTATTTCTTTGCATTGATCACTGAAGAAGGCTTTCTTATCTCTTCTTGCTATCTTTGTAGGCCACTATAAGATGAAACTTTGAAACACTGAGGAAAATAAAGTTAAGCAATAATAAAAGTTATATTCAAGGTATCACTTTTGTGGTAATCCAGGACTTTTCAAATACATTTTTTTCTAAGGATATTAAGAATACAAAATTTTATCTTGTCATATCACTGTTAAAGAAAAGTGATATTTCCCCAACTCATAATAGCTAGATATAACCAACAAAATAAATAGAATTCCAAATCATCCAGGCAACTTATAAGAGGTAGCTTTGATGTTAGATATGGGAGAAGGAAATGGCAACCCTTGATGTTAGAGAGACATTTCCTTTCCTTGTATTAACATCTCTTCTAGATGACTTCCCTGGTGGCTCAGACAGTAAAGTGTCTGCCTACAGTTTGGGAGACCCAGGTCAATCCCTGGGTCGGGAAGATCTCCTGGAGAAGGAAATGGCAATCCACTCCAGTATTCTTGCCTGGGAAATCCCATGGATGGGGGAGCCTGGTAGTCTACAGTCCATAGGGTTGCAAAGAGTCAGACACTACTGAGCAATTTCACTTTCATTTTCTAGATGAAATATGTACATGCATTGAAGCTACCATTCATCACAGGAATGAAAGTGATACCCTAAGAAGCCTGAGCAACAAGGGAAGGAAGACTAGCTCTATAATTAATTTACAGAACATAAACACATCATTTTTGGGTTTAATATGTGAGAGAGAATATAACTTGGCATTTTAAGGCCAGTTTTGTTTTAAGTAGGTTTTATTTATCAAGCACCATGCTAAATTCATGGGTGTGTTATACCTGGAAGAAGTTACACATTGAATGTGATTAATGCTATTATGGAAATAAACATATTGGTAAGATTCACAGTAATGATGGTAACTGAAAGTCATTCAGTCATGTCTGACTCTTTGAGACCCCATGGACTATACAGTCCATGGAATTCTTCAGGCCAGAATACTGGAGTGGGTAACCTTCCTCTTTTTTCCAGGGGATCTTCCCAATCTAGGGGTTGAACTCAGGTCTCCCACATTACAGATTCTTTACCAGCTGAGCCACAAGGGAAGCCCAATAGTGGTAAATGTAGTGCTTAGTATTACAGGTGGCAGCAGCCTCAGCAGGGATCGTTTTATCTAGAGTACTTCGATAATGTCAACTTTCCCTGAGGCAAATCTGAGAAGTAAGGATTCTGTTACTTAAAAAAAAAGTTTTAGCTTTTTTTTTTTTTTTTTAATTTCTCCTTTAAAATAAATCTTATTTATTTCTAAGGAAATATTTAAACAGTCCTATTTGAAAACCTACTGCACTTTCTTTGTAGCTGAAATAGAATTCTTTATACACGATTGTGATGGACCTCAGTTAGAGAAAAATAATTTAAAGACCAGTGACTTTTCTGATTCTTCCTTGATACCGCAGTGGTAATCAATCTGCCTGTCAATGCAGCGGATGCAGGATACTTCCCTAGATCAGGAAGATCCTCTGGAGGAGGAAATGGTGACCCACTCCAGCATTCTGGCCTGAAGAATCCCTTGGACAGAGGAGCCGGTTTGGACACAGTCCATGGTGTTGAAAGAGTCGAACAATGACTGACCATGCATGCACGCATGACTTTTCTAATGCATTTTGGTATTTAAGAACTAGAAAAATTTACAGAACTAGTTATGAATTGAGTCAATAAAACATGGTTTATCATTTTATTCCTTTCTTAAAATTTTTCTATCTTCCTTTATAGTTAGGCTTTTGTTTCTCAAATCAAAATGATTTGGGCAGGATTCCATGCCTTTCCTAAAATGGAGTCTGCATCCCTTCTCCATTTACACACTTCTGTCTCCCCCTCTGCCCTCATTCTCTCATGAACACCACAGGAGAGCCAATGGAAGAATCTATAAATATCTGAGAATCCTCCTTACCTCTGTGGCTACTTGAGCTTATATACTCTGCCTTTGTTAGAGAACCATTGACTGGTAAAATAATAACTGAGCATGAGTCAACTCACAACTATAAGTACTGCACAATAGGGAACACCGACCTGACCTGCTGCCATCAATAAGCTGCCACCAACCAGAATTTCAGATGGACCACAAGAAGGGATGATACCCTAGCCTGTATGTCCCACCAACCTTCCAGAAACCCTCAGGCTGGAATCAATTTTGGCTGAGAAATGTGCTTGCCACCAGGAAGGACTCTAAGTCAGACCAAATATGGGCATAAGCAAGATGATTGGCCAGAGCAAACCTGGAAATATTCATTATCACGAAACCTGAAACTATGCGCCACATGACAAAATAGTTTTCCCGATGCTCTCTTACCTCACCCTGCTACTTTCCACTGGAGAGCCCCTTTTCAATAAAGTTTTCTGGTTTGTCAGTATGTTTGTCTCCTCACATAATTTGTTTCAGAGTCTTAGACAGGAGCCCACGCTCCAGGCCCTGAATGGGGCCTCTTCCTAGAACTCCTTCAGCCCATATTCAGCAAATTCATTAACAATATTAGCTGAGTCTATGTTCACTTATATAGTGGCCTTGTCTTCTCCCATAGATGGCACACAGAAGCCAGCATTCACACCTTGACCTTTTTGGAGAAGTCTGATTTCCCTTAAATTCTAGCTACTGGTTTGTCCTGCAATTTCAGCTCTCTAATGGGTTCACTGGGTGTTTATTGTCTAGATAATCTGACTTGATATTATCATTAATCTGGGAGAGTTGTTTTTTTTTTTTTTTTTTTTAAGCTTTCTGCAACTAATTCTTAACTAAAATGT
Source organism: Cephalophus harveyi (assembly GCA_006410635.1). Taxonomy (NCBI): domain Eukaryota; kingdom Metazoa; phylum Chordata; class Mammalia; order Artiodactyla; family Bovidae; genus Cephalophus; species Cephalophus harveyi. The sequence continues at coordinate 352,089 of SJYT01053739.1, forward strand.
AGTATCCTAGAAAGAGTTACATACTTTGTTTCTATTTTTAGCTCAAAAATTTTTACAAGCTTGATTTCATTGTTATATTTTTAGAAAAGAGGCTATTTACCCTGATCATGAATTTACATTACCACTTCATTACATATTTTACTATCATGTTTATCCACTCTTTATGAATAAAGTTGTTTAATTTTGCAGTTTCTGAATAATAGCTGAATACTTCACTATTATGAACCTTATTTTAAAAAACAATATAACTTGACTGGAGCCCTGTCTTCATGCCTACTCACTATTAGCAACTTTTTCTCCTAGACATACTTCCCCACAGTCAATTAGCATTTTTGGATAAATCATCTCTCTTAATTCAAGCATTGTTTCATAACATAATTATATTTGATATGTCTAACCCAAAATGTATGATTGCTTTGATATTAGTTCTGGCTCAGAGAATATCTTCATTTCTGCATATCTATTAATACTAAACTTATTTTGTCATCTAACAGTGAAGCCCATCTAAAATATCCATGTGCTTTACTTTTATTCTCTAGGGTTGTATCAAAATACTATTGGAATACCTCTATGACAATTATGCATATTTTATGATTATGCTAGTAAGAGCTCCCTGAGTTAGGACTGGGATTTTATACAACCATGTGTCTTTAGGCCCTAATATAATAATTTGCAAACTAAATTTTGTTTTAGTTTATTTCACTATGTCAAACCAAACAATAATTTATTTTATTGACTATGCCAAAACCTTTGACTGTGTGGATCACAATAAACTGTGGAAAATTCTGAAAGAGATGGGAATACCAGACCACCTGACCTGCCTCTTGAGAACCTGCATGCAGATCAGGAAGCAACAGTTACATGACACAACAGACCAGTTCCAAATTGGAAAAAGAGTACGTCAAGGCTGTATATTGTCATCCTGCTTATTTAACTTATATGCAGAGTACATCATGAGAAACATTGTGTTGGAGGAAGCACAAGCTGGAATCAAGATTGCTGGGAGAAATATCAATAACCTCAGATATGCCAATAACACCACTCTTATGGCAGAAAGTGAAGAAGAACTAAAGAGTCTCTTGATGAAAAAGAAAGAGGAGAGTGGAAAAGTTGGCTTAAAGCTCAACATTCAGAAAACGAAGATCATGGCATCTGGTCCCATCACTTCATGGCAAATAAATGGGGAAACAGTGGCTGACTTTATTTTTCTGGGATCCAAAATCACTGCAGATGGTGATTGCAGCCATGAAATTAAAAGATACTTACTCCTTGGCAACCTGATGCAAAGAGCTGACTCATTTGAAAAGACCCTGATGCTGGGAAAGATTGAGGGCAGAAGGATAATGGGACAACAGAGGATGAGATGATTGGACAGCATCACTGACTCAGTGGACATGGGTTTGGGTGGACTCAGAGTTAGTGATGGATAGGGAGGCCTGATGTGCTGTGGTTCATGGGGTCACAAAGAGTTGGACATGAGGACTGAACTGAACCGAACTCCTTGGAAGGAAAGTTATGACCAACCTAGACAACATATTAAAAAGTAGAGACATTACTTTGTCAACAAAGGTCCATCTAGTCAAGGCTATGGTTTTTCCAGTGGTCATGTATGGATGTGAGAGTTGAGCCAGAAGAAGGTTGAATGCTGAAAAATTGATGCTTTTAAACTGTGGTGTTGGAGAAGACTTGAGAGTCTGTTGGACTTCAAGGAGATCCAACCAGTCCATCCTAAAGATCAGTCCTGGGTGTTCATTGGAAGGACTGATGTTGAAGCTGAAACTTCAATACTTTGGCCAGTTGGTGCCAAGAGCTGACTCATTTGAAAAGACCCTGATGCTGGAAAGATTGAGGACAGGAGAAGGGGACGACAGAGGGTGAGGTGGTTGGATGGCATTACCAACTCAATGGACATGGGTTTGGGTAGACTCCAGCAGTTGGTGATGGATAGGGAAGCCTGACGTGCTCTGGTTCATGGGGTCACAAAGAGTTGCACACGACTGAGTGACTGAACTGAAATGAATTTTTTTTTTTTTTATTTCTGAGTAAAGTATTTTCTGTCCTAATGAGACGATTATTTATTATAATTGTTAAAACAAAAACAATACTTTTCTTGATCTAAAGATTTTTTAATCCTTACATTATGACTTCTCATTTTACCTAATCTTCTGTAATGAATGAGGATGACCTTGCTTATTTCTAAAATTTAGGACTCTGGTTGAATCTTACATTCTGTTACTTCTTACATTCAAAGAGCATTTATTTCAATGATATTTATTAATTCTTCTTTTTCCTTTTGCTTGAAAACATGTTCAATACTTGAAATAAGAGAATTAAAATGCACTCACTTTTAATAACCAACTACTAATATTGTAAGTACCACCACTTATTCACTCACATCCTGAATTATACTTCTTAAATTAACAGTTTCATGTGCTAATAAATTAATTTTGTACCCAAACCAGCTACTTTTTCCTTAACTAAATTTATATTTTTTTATTTTGTTTTTCTTTCTACTCTTTACTGCCTCAAAAGCAGACCACTCATATTCTTGTTAACCTTATTTTATTGATTCATTTCTTCATTCATCAAGACTGTTTTAAGTGTATAAGACATACCAGATACTGGGAAAGTTTCAGATACACATTGGTGAGGAAAATAAGAACTAATTTTTTACCTCCATGTTCCTTACAGAGCATGCTGTGCTGTGCTTAGTTGCTTAGTCTTTGCAACCCCATGGAATGTAGCCCACCAGACTCCTCTGTCCATGGGCATTCCCCAGGTCAAAATGCTGGAGTGGGTACTGAAAGAAAAAAAAAAAAAGACATTATTAAAAAGGGGAACTTATTTCCCACCCTCCCTTTTCCATAGAGGTGGAATCCATCTTCCATACCTAATATGATTGGTAAGTTTAAGGTTACTGCTCACCCTGTTAGACAGCTTTTTTCTCTCTTCTGTTTAGGCTTTTATTATCTATATCAAGCTAAACATGTCTGCTCTAAATGCAGACCATTCTGCAAGGCTCAGTGCCCATGAACGAGTCTCATAATATTCTAATGTAGCCTAAGACTACACATGTAATTCTAATTTAGGAACAAAACCTTAGTATAACTTCTCATCCACAGACTTAAGTCACCTTCTCCTAGCTTTTATCAGCAATAATGATACCATTTGTATATCCATCTCTGTCTTCTGCAATTATCTCTCAGTTGGATCTAAACTGGGGAGAAGAAGACACATAAACTATACTAATATTTCAAGGGCACAACTTCTATAGCATCAAATGAACTTTATAAAATGATCAAGATGTAGAATTTGGAGAAAAACTACATAGAAAGACCAGTTTATTTAACATTAGTCATTAGGTTTTTGAAAGCAGATGAAACATATGTGGCTTTATTAATAGAAGCCTGCAGAGAACTTTCATAAGAAGATAGTTGCAGTTTGACTTTGAAATACACACAGAAGTGATGAAGTGATATATCTCTAATAACAGCTCACCTCAAATGAAGCAGTACTTCAGTAGCAATATATATATTACTTTTACTCTATTTTTTCAGTCAACACTGCAAATCAGACCAAGGCTTTTTTAAATTTTTTAAAGCAACCATCTTCTCTATGTGATCCAGAGGCATAATAAGTTTCTAGTTTTAAATTGTTAAAGCTACATGTGAGGTGTGCAGTGCAAGAATAGCTTCTTCAGATTCTGATTTCCTTTTTAATATTTTGAATTGTAAGGCACACTCCTCTCGGCCAGCAGTAGCAATTTTCTTTTCAAATTGAAAATCAAACTTACAAAGCACATTAAGCTTCACTACTGTCAAGTTTTCTTATCCTCAGTATAAGAAAAAAGACAGATATGCATGGTTGTAGATACAGCAGACAAGGTTATGAGTATAGCAGCTTCTGGATTTCCATCCCTAAGTCACTCCATAATTGGAGTACACAATTATGGAGTACATAATTGGAGCAGGATGATTGGACTTGAACCATTATATGTTCTAGCTTTTATATTTTGCTAGTCATATAGCCAATTTCCCAATCTCCAGGAGAAGGCAATGGCAACCCACTCCAGTACTTTTGCCTGGAAAATCCCATGGATGGAGGAGCCTGGTAGGCTGCAGTCCATGGGGTCTCTAAGAGTTGGACACGACTGAATGGCTTCACTTTCTCTTTTCACTTTCCTACATTGGAGAAGGCAATGGCAACCCACTCCAGTGTTCTTGCCTGGAGAATCCCAGGGACAGGGGAGCCTGGTGGGCTGCCATCTATGGGGTTGCACAGAGTCGGACACGACTGAAGTGACTTAGCAGCAGCAGCAGCAGCAGCAGTGAGCTAATCCTCATGAATTATACACTATTCATAAAAAATAAAGTTAATCAGTGAACCATACTAAAAAGAAAAACACACCCTTGTTTGAATATATGGTATTATCCTGGATGCAGTACATTTCTATAAATTTCTTAAATTAGTATTGCACAGAGGATTTGAAGTAGAGTTTATTTAAAAATAGTGTTTGAATATGATCTAAGATTTCAGAGCTTGAAATTGTGGTACACTGACAAATTTTATATACTTATCAGTAGTTAAATGAGAAAGTTTGGATTTTTCTTAATAACAATTTAAATAGAACCCAAAACTCAATGAATTATTATATTATATATGTGTGTGAATATATACACACATGTATCAGATCAGATCAGAGCAGATCAGCTACTCAGTCATGTCCAACTCTTTGCGACCCCATGAATTGCAGCACACCAGGCCCCCTGTCCATCGCCAACTCCTGGAGTTCACTCAAACTGATGTCCATCGAGTTAGTGATGCCATCCAGCCATCTCATCCTCTGNTGAATTATTATATTATATATGTGTGTGAATATATACACACATGTATCAGATCAGATCAGAGCAGATCAGCTACTCAGTCATGTCCAACTCTTTGCGACCCCATGAATTGCAGCACACCAGGCCCCCTGTCCATCGCCAACTCCTGGAGTTCACTCAAACTGATGTCCATCGAGTTAGTGATGCCATCCAGCCATCTCATCCTCTGTCACCCCCTTCTCCCCCTGCCCCCAGTCCCTCTCAGCATCAGTCTTTTCCAATGAGTCAACTGTTTGCATGAGGTGGCCAAAGTACTGGAGTTTCAGCTTTAGCAACTTCCAAGGAGTAAGCATCTTTTAATTTCATGGCTGCAGTCACCATCCGCAGTGATTTTGGAGCCCCCCAAAATAAAGTCTGACACTGTTTCCACTGTTCCCCATCTATTTCCCATGAAGTAATGGGACCAGATGCCATGATCTTTGTTTTCTGAATGTTGAACTTTAAGCCATCTTTTTCACTCTCCTCTTTCATTCTCTTCAAGAGGCTTTTTAGTTCCTCTTTACTTTCTGCCATAAGGGTGGTGTCATCTGCATATCTGAGGTTATTGATATTTCTCTCGGCAATCTTGATTCCAGCCTGTGATTCCTCCAGCCCAGCGTTTCTCGTGATGTACTCTGCATAGAAGTTAAATAAGCAGGATGACAATGTACAGCCTTGACGTTCTCCTTTTCCTATCTGGAATCAGTCTGTTGTTCCATGTCCAGTTCTAACTGTTGCTTCCTGGCCTGCATATAGGTTTCTCAAGAGGCAGGTGGTCTGGTATTACCATCTCTTTCAGAATTTTCCAGTTTATTGTGATCCACACAGTCAAAGACTTAGGCATAGTCAATAAAGCAGAAAGAGATGTTTTTCTGGAACTCTCTTACTCTTGATGATCCAGCGGATGTTGACAATTTGCTCTCTGGTTCCTCTGCCTTTTCTAAAACCAGCTTGAACATCTGGAAGTCCACAGTTCACGTATTGCTGAAGCCTGGCTTGGAGAATTTTGAGCATTACTTTACTAGCATGTGAGATGAGTGCAATTGTGCACTAGTTTGAGCATTCTTTGCCATTGACTTTCTTTGTGATTGGAATGAAAACTGACGTTTTCCAGTCCTGTGGCCACTGCTGAGTTTTCCATATTTGCTGGCATATTGAGTACAGCACTTTCACAGCATCATCTTTCAGGATTTGAAACAGCTTACCTTGATTGCAGAGGAAAGCTTTCTTATCTTTCCTTGCTATTCTTTGGAACTCTGGATTCAGATGCTTATATTTTTCCTTTTCTCCTTTGCTTTTTGCTTCTCTTCTTTTCACAACTATTTGTATGGCCTCCCCAGACAGCCATTTTGCTTTTTTGCATTTCTTTTCCATGGGGATGGTCTTGATCCCTGTCTCCTGTACAATGTCACAAACCTCATTCCATAGTTCATAAGGCACTTTATCTATCAGATCTAAGCCCTTAAGTCTATTTCTCACTTCCACTGTATAATCATAAGGGATTTGATTTAGGTCATATCTGAATGGTCTAGTGGTTTTACCTCCTTTCTTCAATTTCAGTCTAAATTTGGCAATAAAAAGCTCATTATCTGAGCCACAGTCAGCTCCTGGTCTTGTTTTTGCTGACTGTGTAGAACTTCTCCATCTTTGGCTGCAAAGAATAAAATCAATCTGATTTTGGTGTTGACCATCTGGTGATGTCCATGTGTAGAGTCTTCTCTTGTGTTGTTGGAAGAGGGTGTTTCCTATGACCAGTGCGTTCTCTTGGCAAAGCTCTATTAGCCTTTGCCCTGCTTCATTCTGTGTTCCAAGGCTAAATTTTCCTGTTACTCCAGGTTTTTCTTGACTTCCTACTTTTGCATGCCAGTCCTCTATAATGAAAAGGACGTATTTTTGGGGTGTTAGTTCTAAAAGGTCTTGTAGGTCTTCATAGAACTGTTCAACTTCAGCTTATTCAGCTTTACTAGTTGAGGCATAGACTTGGATTACTGTGATATTGAATGGTTTGCCTTGGGAATGAACAGAGATCATTCTGTCGTTTTTGAGATTGCATCCAAGTACTGCATTTTGGACTCTTTTGTTGACCTTGATGGCTACTCCATTTCCTCTAAGGGATTCCTGCCCGCAGTAGTAGATATAATGGTCATCTGAGTTAAATTCACCCATTCCAGTCCATTTTAGTTTGCTGATTCCTAGAATGCCAACGTTCACTCTTGCAATCTCCTGTTTGACCACTTCCAATTTGCCTTGATTCATGGACCTGACATTCCAGGTTCCAATGCAATATTGCTCTTTATAGCATTGGACCTTGCTTCTATCACCAGTCACATCCACAGCTGGGTATTGTTTTTCCTTTGGCTCAATCCCTTCATTCTTTCTGGACTTATTTCTCCACTGATCTTCAGTAACATATCGGGCACCTACTGACATGGGGAGTTCCTCTTTTGGTATCCTATCATATTGCCTTTCCATACTGTTCATGGGGTTCTCAAGGCAAGAATGCTGAAGTAGTTTGCCATTCCCTTCTCCAGTGGACCACATTCTGTCAGACCTCTCCACTGTGACCCACCCATCTTGGGTGGCCCCACATAGCATGGCTTAGTTTCATTGAGTTACACAAGTCTGTGGTCCTAGTGTGATTAGATTGACTAGTTTTCTGTAATTATGGTTTCACTGTGTCTGCCCTCTAATGCCCTCTTACAGCACCTACCATCTTACTTGGGTTTCTGTTACCTTAGACATGGGGTATCTATTCACAGCTGTTCCAGCAAAGTGCACCCACTGTTCCTTACCTTGTATGAGGGATATTTCCTCACCACCACCCCTCCTGACTTTGACCGTGGAATAGCTTCTCTAGGCCCTCCTGAGCCCATCCAGCGACTGCTCCTTGTACGTGGAGTTGCTCCTCTCCCCTGGCCACTGCCCCTGACCTCGGGCATCAAGTAGCTCCTCCCAGCCACCACCCCTGACCTCGGATGCAGGGTAGCTCCTCTCGGCTGCCACCCCTCGGGCATATGGCCCTCCTGGCTTTTTCCCCTGACCTCGGACATGGGGCAGCTCCTCTAGTCCATGCTTGTGCGCTGCTGCAGCCGCCCGCACTTGTGCGATACATATACATGTACGTACATGTATATGTATCTCCAATAACACGCTTGTGATTGAATCATAGTTTCTATTGGAAAGAAGCCTATTTTTATGGAGTGTCTTGAAAACATATTTTATTCTTACCTTCAGATGAAGACCATTGGCAAGTGAAAATAAAGGAAGACAGTTTAGTTAAGGTAGCTAAAGAAAGATGTTTCCCCTGGGGAAAAGCTAAATCCTACAAGAGAGAGTAAGTATATATGCAGGGGAAGTGAACTGAAAAGTCAGGATACAGTAGATATAAAAATATGAAGAAATATACCAAGTCTAATTGTTCTTAAAATAGCCCTTAGAAAATGGGGAAGACATTTTATTATTAGATCACAGTGATGAGGAAAATAAATCAAACAGGGCAGACAGGTCATAGTAAAAGGACTGAAGAATTCTCAGAGAAGGCCAAATGCTGGGAACTTTTGAGCTGTGGATTGAGTCCATTCTAACAGCAGTTAAGGAACCACTCCATGAAGATGAAAAAGCTACTCTAGAATGTAAATGACATTTGAGATATGAATACTAGAAAGTCCAGTATAAAATTTTTCAAAGAATTTCTGAAGAGTTTGAAGATGGCATAGATGTTATAGATGTGGGATTGTTTCTTGAGAAGAATAATTTTCAAAATTTATATAATTGAAACTCCAATTAAAAATAAAGCACAGAAGAGATAAAAAAAAGAAACTCTGCAAAGGCTCACTGAAAAAGACCCTGATGCTGGGAAAGATTGAAGGTAGAAGGAGAAAGGGATGATTGGGGATGAGGTGGTTAGATGCCATCACTGACTCAATGGGCATAAGTCTGATCTAACTCCATGAGATGGTGAAGGATAAGGAAGTCTGACATGCTGCAGTCCATGGGATCACAGAATTGTACATGACTGAGTGACTGAACAGCAACAACAACAAATGCAAAGGCAACTCAATAGGGACCATGATTGGATTAGAAACTTATTTTATGGGAAATGTAATCCACATGGAATCATCCAACTCCATATGGATGGAATGCATCCAAGAGAGACATGTTATATATATAATAAAACTTTAGAGACATATAGAATCTATTCTTCTGCTAACTCTCATTCCAGGAAAACTAACACAGTAAATTCAAGAGATTATATTAAGGAGGCAAATGTTTGGGTCAGAAATCAAAGAATAATCAAAAGGTAAAAAGAAGGTTCTTAATTCTATCAAACACATTAACTGACATGTTACAAGTGAATTTAACTTAAAGTAGTTGATTAAGCTGATTTTGATTTAACAGAGTCCAATTTAAGTGAAAAAGAATATAGCACTAGCATCTAACCTTAATATTAGTGGAACAACATGATAGAAATTTTATTTCAGGCCTAGAAATTCAAAGGAATTAATTGAAAGAAGTTAATGCCTTCAGGAACATGTAGTAGAGCAACTGGTCCTAACTGAGGAAACACAAGCTTCAAAGACTCAGATTCCTTGAAACTAAGGTTGGGCCTCAGGTGCAAGTAAAATTTGTCCTAGAGACAGGTTCCACTGGTTTATGTAATTCCATAGCAGAAAGTGAAACTGCAAAGCAGAAGCTAGTGTGGTATAGATATTTTAAATAATAAATCAAAAAATGTATGCCACTGAATAAGCCCATATGCAAAATATTACCAGGGTGCTGACAACATAGGGTTAAAAAGAAAAAGAAAAATTAGAAAATTTTCTTTCAATAAATGAGGAAGAAGGGCACTACAAATCAGACATGGTGACAGGCTAAGATTGTCTACTCTTTAGTTAGGAGAGAAAGCTTGTGTTTAAGTGATTTTTCTCTCACTTACACAAGAGGCAATACTTCTAAATGCCCCCTTCTCCCAATCTGGGGAAACCATGACAGTGTTTACCTTTTTGGGGAGGCATGTTAAACAATTTTACATAAGTTCAAATGTAGTAAAAACTGGACAAATAACACTGGCTTAATTGGTAAGACCAAACAAGAACAATCCAGCTTCCTTCTTTTTGAAATCTTTGAGTTCCTGCCATATTCTTTCATAATAATAAGTAATGACTTATAACTATGACTTCCCTGGTGGTTCAGACAGTAAAGCACCTACTCTCACTGACACAAGAGGCAATACTTCTAAATGCCCCCCTCTCTCAATCTGGGGAAACCATGACAGTGTTTACTTTTTTGGGGAGGCATGTTAAACAATTTTACATAAGTCCAAATGTAGTAAAAACTGGACAAATAACACTGGCTTAATTGGTAAGACCAAACAAGAATGATCCAGCTTCCTTCTTTTTGAAATCTTTGAGTTCCTGTCATATTCTTTCATAATAATAAGTAATGACTTATAACTATGACTTCCCTGGTGGTTCAGACAGTAAAGCATCTGCCTACAATGTGGGAGACCTGAGTTTGATCCATGGGTCAGGAAGATCTCTTGGAGAAGGAAATGGCAACCCACTCCAGTGTTATTGCTTGGAAAAATCCATGGACAGAGGAGCCTGGTTGGCTACAGTCCTTAGTGTTGCAGAGTTGGACACAACTGAGCGACTTCACTTCTTATAACTATACATTTCAGAAAGGAAAGGTATAGGGATTGGGGATGGCCATTTAATTAATTTGTTAGGCATAGTGGTATGGACATTGGTGAGTTTCAGAAAGGTTGAACTTTTAGGTAAAGCACAGCAGACTTAATGTTCTCAAGGAAAATAGCACATCTTTTAGACACACTCTTATTCTTCCTAATCATTAATATCCCTTCTCAGTAAGAATAAGAAATAAGAAACGGGAAGGGCATGAAAAAGCTCTTATTTAACAAAAGTAGAATAATTTTATTTGGCGTTTTAATTTATTTACATTATTTTTAAGTTTGTGTCTCCCCATGTAATTAACAATGGTAAAATTTATAACCATCTTGGGGGTATCTCTATACTAATTTATTGGAGTACCTTAATGTTGCTTTTTAATTTCATTATAAAAACTCTGTTGTCATTTTATATAATGCATCAGGATATAATTTGGGATTGAATATAGAATAAGGAATAGGTTTTCAGACTAAGATGGAAGTGGCAATAAATTTGACTTAATTATTGTTTACTATTCTGATCTAATTCAGAGTCAAGATTGATAGAAAGATATGGGCACATTTGAGAGACATTTGGGAGATAAAATCAAGAGAACCTGGAGTTGGATTTGGTGTGAACCATGAGGAAGAAGGTGTCAAGGTGTCTCTTAGTTTTCTTACTTAAGAAAATGGATGGGTGTGTGTTCCCTGGAAAAGAATGTGCTTTGGAACATAAGTATTGAGTTTTGTTTATGCAAAATTTAACTGAAATCTCTGAAATATTGGATATAAAATTAGATATATCTTTGTGTGCTCAAAGACAAGTCCTGGAGTGGATATATTAAATTAAAAGTTTTACATCCAATAAAGGAGGATGCTTTAGAAGCAAAAAAACAAAAATAAGTCCCTCCCCCCAAATAAGACTAAGTTAGGATCAAGAAGGATACAGGTTTAAAACTGAGAGGAGTTAGCTTTTCACCACTGAGAATGTTAGCTGTGGGTGTGTCATGTGTGTCTTTTATTATGTTGAGGTAAGTTTCCTCTATTCTCACTTTCTAGAGAATTTTATCCATAAACGGGTGTTGAATTATGTCAAAAGCTTTTCTGCATCAATTGAGATGATCATAAGATTTCTATTCTTTAGTTTGCTAGTGTGGTGTATCACATTGATTGATCTGCAGATACTGAAGAATCCTTATATCCCTGATATAAACCTTACCTGATCATTGTGGACGATCCTTTTAATGTATAGTGGGATTCAGTTAGCTAGCATTTTCTTGAATATTTTTCCATATATGTTCATCAGTGTTATCGGCCTGTAAGTTTCAAAAAGAAAATTGATATGTCTGTCTAGTTTTGGTGTCAGGGTGAGGGTGGCCTCATGGAATTAGCTTGGGAGTGCTCCTTCTTCTGTGATTTTTTGAAATGGTTTCAGAAGGATAGGTGCTAACTCTTCTCTAAATCTTTGCTAGAGTATGCCTGTGAAGCCATCCTGTCCTGGGCTTTTGTTTGCTGGGAAATTTTTAATCACATTTTCAATTTCATTATTTGTGACTTATCAGTTCATGATTTTTATTTCTTCCTGGTTCAGTTTTAAAAGGTTACAGTTTTCTAAGAATTTGTCCATTTCTTCTATGCTGTCCATTTTATCGCCATATAGTTGTTTGTAGTAGTCTCTTATGATTCTTTGCATTTCTGTAATATCAGTTGTAGCTTCTTTTTTATTTCTAACTTTATTGATTTTAGAACTCTACTTTTTCTTGACGAGTCTGGCCAAAGGTTTATCAATTTTTTTTTATCTTCTTAGTGAACCAATTTCTAGTTTCATTGATCTTTGCTATTGTTTTCATCTCTATTTCATTTATTTCTGCTCTGACACTTATGATTTGTTTCCTTCTAACTTTGGGTTTCCTTTGGTCTTCTTTCTCTAATTGCTTTAGATGTAAAAGATGAGAATGTTTATTTGATATTTTTTTTCTTGTTCCCTTAGGTAAGATTGTATTGCTATAAGCTTCCCTTTTAGAGCTGCTTTTGCTATACCTCAAAGGTTTTGGACTGACATGTTTTAACTGTCATTTTTCTCTAGATTTTCTTTCTTTCTTTTTTTTTACTTTTTAAATTTTTTTTAACTTTATAACATTGTATTGGTTTTCCCATTTTTTTATTTCATCCTTGATTTCCTCAGTGATCTGTTTAGTAACAGTGATCTGTTCAGTGGGCTGTTTAGTAACATATTGTTTGGCCTCCATATGTTTGTTTTTTAAAGTTTTGTATGTAATTGATTCATAATCCTATAGTGTTGTGGTCAGAAGAGATGCTTGTATGATTTCAATTTTCTTAAATTTACTGAGGTTTGATTTGTGGCCAAAGATGTGATCTATCTTGGACAATGTTCCATGTATACTTGAAAATGTTTTCTACTGCTTTAGGATGGAATGTTCTATAAATGTCAATTAAGTCTATTTGGTTAGAATATCAATTAAGGCCTATGTTTGCTTTTTGATTTCTGTCTGGATGATTTGTCCTTTGATAAGAGTGGGGTGTTAATGTCATCCACTATTATTGTGTTATTGTTGATTGCCCCCTTTATGGCCATTATTATTTGCCTTAAAAATAGAAATGCTCCTATGTTAGGTGCATAAATATTTACAATCATAACTTTTTATTCTTGGATTAATTATTTGATCATTATGTAGCTGTTGTCTCTTGCAACATTTTTTGTTTTATTTTGAAGTCTATTTTGTCTGATATAAGTATTACTATTCCAGCTTTATTTGATTTCCATTTGCATGGATTGCCTTTTTCCATCCCCTCACTTTAGTTTGTATGTGTACTTAAATCTGAAGTGAGTTTCTTGTAGAGAGAATATATATGGGTCTTGTTTTCTTTTTTTGTAATCCATTCAGCTACTCTATGTGTTTTGGTTGGAACATTTAATCAGTTTTTATTTTTGGTAAATATAGATAGGAATGCTTTTATTGCAATTTTTCAAATTGTTTTGAATTTGACTTGAAGGTCTTTTTGCTCCCTTCCTCTTTTGTTTTCTTCTCTTCTGACTTGATGTTTATCGAGGATATACCATGTTCTTCTGTTGGAAAGCTCTGTATTGTCAACATAAATATGCAGGCAATATACCCAAGGCAATATGCAGACTCAGTGTAATCCCTGTCAAATTACCAATGCCATTTTTTGAAAAGCTAGTACAAGAAATTCTAAACTTTATGTTGAAACACAGAAGATCTTGAATAACCAAAGCAATCTTGAAAAATAAAAATGAAACTGAAAAAATCAAACCCCATGACTTTAGACTATACTGAAACCTACATTAATCAAAATGGTATGTTACTGTCACAAAAACAGAAATACAGATCTATGGAACCAGATAGAAAACCCAGATATAAACTCCTGAACCTATGGTCAACTAATCTATGTAAAAGGCAAAATATATATAATGGAGAAAAGACAATCTTTTCAGTAAGTATTGCTGGGAAATGGGACAGCTACTTGTGAAAAAAATGAAACTTGAAAAACCCCTAACACCATACATAAAAATTGAACTGTGTCAAAAATCTAAATGTAATGTTAGATACTATAAAACTCTTTTAGTAAAACAAACAAAGCACTTTTTGACATAAATCACAGCAACATCATTTTTGATACACTCCTAGAGTAAAGGAAATTTAAAAAAAGTAAAAGATATAAAATAAAACCGAATTAAACTTAAAAACTTCTGCACAGTAAAGCAAACCATTAAAAATGAAAAAACCTATAGAATGGGAAAAATATTTGCAAATGAAAGAAAGACAGTTGCTTAGTCCCCAAAATATACAAACAACTTGTGTAGCTCTATGTCAAAAAAGCAAACAATCCAATCAAAATATGGGCAAAAATGTAAATAGACATTTTATTAAAGAAGATAAACAGATGACCAAAAAAAGCGGATGAAAGGTAACTATCAGAGAAAAGTATATCAAAATTTCAATGAGGTATTATGTCACACTGGTCCTAGAGATCATCATGAAAAGTTTAAAGATCATCATAAAAAAAAGTTTAAAAGCAATAAATGTTGAAGAATGTATGCAGAAAGGGGAACCATCCTACACTGGTAGTGGAAATGCAAATTGGTACAATTATTATGGTGAACAGTATGGAGTTTCCTTCAAAAAAATAAAAATAGGACTAACGTATGATTCAGGAATCACACTCCAGGGCATATATCCAGGGAAAACTCTAATTCAAAGCAGTGCATTCATTCCAACAGGGATGGAAAGGATACAAAAGAAAAGAAAATGTTAACAAGACAAGACACTAAGGGGATAAGGAAAATGAAAATTTACTAAGAATAGAAAAAATTAAAAATTTAGTATATTCATACATTAATAATTTGATTTATTAATTGCTGTTGTTCAGTCACTAAGTCATGTCTGACTCTTTGTAACCCCATGGGCTGCAGCATGCCAGGCTTCCTTGTCCATCACCAGTTTCCAGAGCTTGCTCACTCATGTCTATCGAGTCAGTGGTACCATCCAACCATCTTATCCTCTGTCATCCCCTTCTGCTCCAGCCTTCAATCTTTCCCAGCATCAGGATCTTTTCCAATGAGTCAGTTCTTCTCATCACGTGTCCAAAGATTTGGACCTTTAGCATCAGTCTTTCAAATGAATATTCAGAGCAGATTTCCTTTAGGATTGATTGATTTGACCTCCTTGCTGTGCAAGGGACTCTTAAATCTTCTCCAACATCACAGTTGAACAGCTTCAATTCTTCCACCCTCAGCCATCTTTATGTACAATTCTCCATTTGTACGACTACTGGAAAAACCATAGCTTTGACTATATAGACCTTTGTCAGCAAAGTGATGTCTCTGTTTTATAATATTCTGCCTAGGTTTGTCATAGCTTTCTTTCTAAGGAGCAAGCATTTTCTAATTCCATGACTGTAGTCACCATCTACACTTATTTTTTGAGCTTCCTGGACTGTTGTATTCAGTGCTGATCCCACGGCTGACCACCGTTGACCCATGCAGGAGATTCCTAGACACACACAGCCAAGTCTGGCTCAGTCTCTTGTGGGATCTCTGCTTCTTTCTCCTGGTTCCTGGTAGGAACAAGGTTTTATTTGTGCCCTCCAAGAATCTTCTCCAGTCCTGTGGAAATTCGGTAATCAAATCCCACTGACCTTCAAAGTCAAATTCCCTGGGGGTTATCAGTCTCTTTGCCAGATCCCCAGGTTGGGGATATGTTGTAGGCCCTAGAACTTTTCCAACATGTGAGAGCTTCTTTGATACAATTGTTTTCCAGTTTGTGGATTGTCTGTTTGGTGGCTCTGTTGTGGGGCTAGTGGCGACCTCCTCCAAGAAGACTTTTGGCCCACACTGGACCTCCCAGCTCTGCTACAGCCAGAGCTCCTGTCCCTGTGGCCAGCCAGTGCTGATCCGTGCTTCCACAGAAGACACTCAAACACTCAAAGGAAGGTCTGCCTTAGTCTCTTGTGGGGTCTCTATGCCCTCATGAGTACAAGATTTGTGTGAGCCCTCTG
>SJYT01053744.1:0-10071 GCA_006410635.1 Cephalophus harveyi
TGGCATCACCGACTCAATGGACGTGAGTTTGAGTGAACTCCCGGAGTTGGTGATGGACAGGGAGGCCTGGTGTGCTGCAATTCATGGGGTTGCAAATAGTCGGACACGACTGAGCGACTGAACTAAACTGAACAGACACCTAGTGTCCATGATGGGGTGAGTTCTTTCTGCCCATGCAGATGGTCTTGTTTCTGTCACAGAGTCTAAAGGGAATAGTTAAAATGGTCTTGACAAAAATGGGAAACTGGAGAATAAATCTGGGAAGTGGAGAGAGGGAGCTAACAGTTGGAAACCTTGTGCATTACTCTAGAGGGCAAATGTTAGTGAGCATGTGCACAGGTAGGCACTCCATCCATGAGGACATGTTAAGGCCTGGGATTGAGCTGGGGGGGTGGGGGGTGCACAGACAACTGTGGCAAAGGCGGGGAGGGTCCAGAGCAGGAGAGCATCCTTGCTGAAGACAGACTTGTAACTCTGCTTGCCAACCCTGTTGAAGATGGTAGTAAAATGGCCTAAAGGGGGTGTATCCTGAAGGACCAGCTTTTAAAGGATACACGAATTACAATAATACTAATAGCTAATATTCATCAGAACCATCAGTAACATTGTGTGTGCTTTATGCACATCCTACACTAAACCCTTTACACCATTCACCTGGTTAATGATCACAATAATCTCTAGGTGAGGGGACTATAGTTGGTCCCATATTATGAATCAGGACACCAGCATATGAGTGGTAGCTTTTTACATTTTTATACATTCATTCTTTCATTTGTTCATTCATTCATTCCACAAATATGGAGCTCTGCTAAGTGTCAGGCATGAGGCCAACCTGTGGGGATACAGTTAGGGGTGTTTCNGACTATAGTTGGTCCCATATTATGAATCAGGACACCAGCATATGAGTGGTAGCTTTTTACATTTTTATACATTCATTCTTTCATTTGTTCATTCATTCATTCCACAAATATGGAGCTCTGCTAAGTGTCAGGCATGAGGCCAACCTGTGGGGGATACAGTTAGGGGTGTTTCTGTCCTGTGGCAGTCCACAGGCTTGTGAGGAGGCAGTTCATTGCACTGGAACACACACAGCATTATGATAGGGGCATAAATGCCATTCTCTCCTTCTGTGCCGTACGGCATTTCTCCCTAGGTTCTTCTTCACCTGCATCTCACTGAAAGCACCTTGTTAGGGATAAAGATGGGTTGGAAGTTTGTTTTATTTTTTTACAAAGCACTCTCCAAGGACCAGTGGGCTGAGATGTGCTCAGCCAAAGGGAAGGGGGATGATGTTGATTTTCTCATGGCGTTCACTTACAGCCACAATTTGAGCTTGGGCTCCCTGAGATGCCTGTTCCTCTGAGAAGAAGGTCATTCTTTGCCTTTAACCAATTGAGGCAATGTGGCCTGGTGACTTGAGCTCAGAGTTTTGGATCACAGAGGCCTGGTTTTGCATCCCTTTTTTTTGGAGTATTGGCTGTTTGACTTTTGAAAAGTTAATTGGCTCTCTCAGGCTAAATTTTCTTATCCATAAATTGGGGATAACATCTGCTTCATAGGATTATTCTGAATACATGGAAATATCCATGTGAAAATACTTGATATGGGGTCTGGCACCTTGAAAATTGATAAATGGTGGCCATTTTCCAAATATACTTTATATCCTGGCCCATTCATTGCCATCCTCCAGGAACTCTGCTGATTAACACTACCCAACTCAGAATGACTCCTATATTCTGTACCCCTCAGAACATAAACAATCAGATCTTATTCTGTTATTTTATTGTTTGTCTGTTAATGTTGCTGAGCCATCCCAGGGCTGGCTAAGTCCTTGTTTACCACCCAGACTGTAAACTCCTTCTGGGCAGAAACCATATCTTTATCTCTTTTCCATTCCAGGAAAAGAATATTTTTATTACATTTTATTAATATTTTATATTTTTATTATAAAAGTGACACAATGGAGAATGAATAGGGGGAGCATAGAGAATTTTTAGGGCAGTGAAATTTTTGGTATGATACTATATTTGTGGATATATGTCATTATACATTTGTCCAAACCCATAAACTNTACATTTTATTAATATTTTATATTTTTATTATAAAAGTGACACAATGGAGAATGAATAGGGGGAGCATAGAGAATTTTTAGGGCAGTGAAATTTTTGGTATGATACTATATTTGTGGATATATGTCATTATACATTTGTCCAAACCCATAAATTGTACAACACTAAGATTGGTCCCTAATGTAAACTGTGGACTTCGGGTGCTTATGTGTCAATATAGGTTCACCACAGTACCTTCCTGTCAATTTGGACGTGAACCTAGAACTGTTCTAAAAAATTAAGACTATTAAAAAAACCTCACATCCTTAAAAAGAGGGTTTCCCCGGTGGCTCAGATGGTAAAGAACCTGCCTGCAATGCAGGAGACCCAGGTTCGATTCCGGGGTCAGGAAGATCCCCTGGAGAAGGGAATAGTAACCCACTCCAGTATTCTTGCCTGGGAAATCCCATGGACAGAGGAGATTGGTGGGCTATAGTCCAGGGGCCCCAAAGAGTCGGACACGACTGAGCGACTCACACACAATACACATATCTTCACAAAGCTAAAAATAGAGTTTCCATATGATTCAGCAATCCTATTTCTAGGCACATATCTGGAAAAGATGAAAACCCTAATTCAAAAAGATACCTGCACTCCAATGTTCACAGCAGCACTGCTTACAACAGTCAAGACATGGAAGCAACTCAAGTCCATCACCAGATGAATGGATGAAGAAAATGTGGCGGGTGCACATGCATGTGCGCGCACACACACACACACACACACACACACAGAGGAATATTACTCAGTCACTAAAAAAATGAAATGATGCCATCTGCAGCAACATGGATGGACCTAGAGACGGTCATATTAAGTGAAATAAGACAAAAAGAGAAAGACAAACACCGGATGGCATCANCACACACACACACACACACACACAGAGGAATATTACTCAGTCACTAAAAAAATGAAATGATGCCATCTGCAGCAACATGGATGGACCTAGAGACGGTCATATTAAGTGAAATAAGACAAAAAGAGAAAGACAAACACCGGATGGCATCACTTACATGTGGAATCTAAAATATGACACAAATGGGACTTCGTGGGTGATACGGTGGTTAAGACTCTGCACTGTCAATACAGGGGGCCCGGGTCTGACGTCAGGTCAGGGAGTTGGATCCCACGTGCTGCAACAAAAGCGCCTGCATGCCACAACTAAGACCCAGAGCAGCCAAATAAAGCGATAACACAAATGAGCTTACTTACAAAACAGACTCACAGACGCAGAAGACAAACTTACAGTTACTAAATGGGAAGCAGGGCAGGGATACATTGGGAGTAGGGGACTTACAGATCCACACTACCATATATAAAATAAATAAACAACAAGGATTTACTGTATAGCACAGGGAACTATATTCAATAGATTGCAATAAACTATATGTAACAGAATTGAAAAAGAATATATATCTATATATATAGATAGATATAAACAAATCACCTTGTTGTATACCTGAAAGTAACAAATATTATAAATTACTTAAACTTCTACTAAAAAACCCTGTCATATTTAAAAAGTGACACCTGCTAAATTACACACTACAAAAAAATCTATATAATATAGAGTGAAAATTTTTTCTCAAGTAGATAGGACCAGAGTTAACAGTTCTGTTTTTATCCTTTCAGATGGATTTTTAAAATGGGGTCATACATATACCTTTCCCCAAATTTATTTCTTCACTTAGAATATATAAAAGACATTTCCTCATGTCATAACGTTACATCCTGCTGTCTGGATATATAGTAGTTCACTTAAGTCTTTCCTGATAGTAGTCAAATAGGTAATTTTCAATTTCGGGCTATTACAAACTGCAGTAATGAAAAGCCTGGTGCATCTTGTGAGTAGGTTCCTGGAAGCCTGCTCTCTCTGCTGGAAGTAAGGCCGGTGTCTGCTCTTTGCCAGGGTTACCAACTCTCATTGCATGTCCTTGAGCCTGGCTCCACATCTCCTGCCCCTGAAATGTTCCCATGTGCCTTGGCCTTGCGTCTTAGCGTCATGGCTTGGCAGAACTGGGAAACCGTCTTCCTTAAGGGAAGGTCAGTCAGGGTGAGTGACTTTTACAAGGTCACTTGGCTGGTGAATGGCAGTACGAGAGCCAGAACCTGTTCAAGTGTCCTTCACTTGATCCAAAACAACATTTATCGAGACAGTGGAGCTCAGTGATTAAGGACCTGTTCAGCGAACACAGGCAGGTACACCTGGGTTCAAGTGCTGACCCTGACTTCTTAGCTGAGTGAACTTGGAGAAGCTGCTTGAGCTCTGTTTCTTGGGAAACAGGAACGGTGATAATTCTTTTCTGAATGGATGAGTTGAACTTAGGCTTGGTAAGTGCTTGGCATGTTAAAAGCACTCAATAAGTACAGCTATTTGACTGCTGCAAACACAATTACTGTTACTACTGCCAATGCTGCTGTTGCTGCCAGCGCTACTGCTATCAAGATGAAGGAAATGGAGAAGAAGATGAGATCTCCTGTGCAGAGCAGGTGTCAGGACTCTCACCCTGCTGCTCTTCCCAGCACAGGCCCAGGGATAGGGCTGCAGGTGGTTCTGGAACTTGATGAAACTGTGTGTGATATTCATGCAATTTTCTGGGGGAGAATCCATAGCTATCATGGGCTTGATGGGGTCAGCAACCCCCAAAGGTTTAAGCCTCCCCCATCTCAAGTCTAGAGCTTCCTAAGCATCAGTCACTCTACTCCTTGGAGCACCCATTACTTAATGTTTTTCTCTAAATCAACTCACTTTTGGTATCTAAATTTTTTTTTAAAAGAGAGCTTTTTATTACTGCTTAAAAACCTGCATTCTTTGCTATAAACAGTGCAATGGCAGAGAAAAAGAAGATGAAGACAAAGCGTTATTAGTAGCTCTGGATGGCTCCATAGTGTAGTGTGTCTGAGCCGCCTCTCTCTTTTTCAAAGAGGGAGATTAGCTCGGGTTGAGGGGTGTTGAAGACTTGCTGGTCTTAAACTGAGGGGCATTCATTCCTCTTTGAGGACCTGAAGGATTGAAAGAGAAGTGAACAGGGAATATTTCCTCACTAGAGAACCCAGCCCCTGGCACATAATAGTGCTAAATAAATATTTATTCACTGATTGACTGACTGAATATGTGAGTCAGTCTTTTGGTGCCATCTCTGGCTCGCATTTCAAGCCATCTTGCACATCACTCAGATCTGTAGTCATTTTGAGCAGTGTGGGCACAGCTCTGGGAAACCACTTGCAGGAGGCCCCATGGCTCCATTGGGATGTCTCTTGCAAGTCTCTTACTGAGGTTTTTAAACAGATCAAATGAGACAACACCTCTGAAAGGGTTGGGAGGGACTGAAAGCTTCACGTAAGGGTGGGTAGAACTTGAGAGGAAAGGGATAAAGCAGCAAGCAGACGGTGCAGTGAGCCCACTCATATCACATGGGCTTGGCCTGCTGAAGGGTGACTTAGAGGGATTACAAGGTTCCAAAAGCTAAAGTGAAGCAGGATCAGCCCAAGGAGAAGTACTTCTTGGCTGGACCATGGTCCAGGCGGTCATCCTTAAGGTGCTATTCAACGAATCTGAACAGTGACTCCCCACTCTTCAAAACCACAAGGTTTGTTTCTGGAATAGTAGCTACTGTGAAGATCCCCTGGGGAAGGACATGGCAACCCACTCCAGCATTCTGCCTGGGAAATCCCAGGAACAGAGGAACCTGACGGGCTACAGTCCATGGGGTCACAAAGGAGTTGGACGTGACAGAGTGACCAAACAACAACAACAACAACAAATTCTGTGTCAGTCACTGGCCAGACGCCTAACCATGTTGCTAGGAGAGCTCAGCGTGACTGCACCCTGCCTGGCTCTAGGGGGCGCCATTCTGCCCACTTGGACTCCTTGGTGTCTGGGGGTCCAACCTAAGCGCACTCACTGGAGGCCACTTGAGGGAACGGAACTAGCTCCAAGTCACAGAGCTAATGGGGGCAGAGTTTGAATATGAATCCAGGAAGCCCTTACAGAGGCTGTTAATCACTTTCAATACAATTCATGGGGAAACAAAGTACACAGGCTGATGTGTAAAAAGGCCTGGAAAAATAGACATGAAAGGAGACATCAACTGTGTTTACCCTTTGGTGTTGAAATTATGGGTGAATTTTTGTTTTCTGGGCTTTTTGGTGTTTTCCAACATTTTCTCCATAAACACGAATTACCTTTGTAATTGGGAAAAATCCAATGAATATTATTTAAAAGACAAAAAAATGAACCAAAAATACTTTTTTAATGTTCTATTTAAATATAATCCACCTGACAGTTCTTTGAGCAAAGTGGGATTATCTGCACTTTTCGGATGAAGAAACCGAGCTGTAACTAGAAGGCAGCGCTTGTTCAAGGCTCTCTACAGGTAAGGAGGGGAGGGGGGTTGAAATGAGACCTTTTGTTGTTAAGCCCAGCAGCCTCCTCTGTTAGTTCTTGATGTGTCTGTGGTCCCCTGATGTAACTTATTCTCTTACTATGGACCCTGTAATATTCTTTCATTAAATATTGGTTGAAGGAATGACCAGTGGGTGGGGATTGCACCAAGGCATAGAGAGAGGCAGAGCATCATTTGTCTGGTCCCCCCAGGGCTGGGTGGTTTGTAACATCCTTCTGAGTTCTGACAATCTGGGTCTCTAGGATTATAAATTTGATTTGACTTATTTTACAGTCAGCATCACACAAACAGATGACCTCAAGGGAGCCAGTGGGTGGTAAAACCATTCTGATCAGCTTGTAAATAGAGTGGAACTCCCTTTCAATGGGGCTGTTATTAGGAGCATTTGGCTACACCTTCAGCCAAGCCAAGTCTTCCCAGTGCAAAGAGTTTGCCCAATAAAAACAAAACAAAACAAAACAAGAAATGTCAAATACTCGTTACTAATTCTTTCAGCATTGAGAAGGAGGTTTCCTTGGATTTGGAAATTCCCTTCGAGGTTTTTCCATTTTCATTTGCCACTTAACCTTGGAAAGAGATCACAAAATTGTCCAACAAATATAATATCCTCAGGGCCAAACAGACCCATGTTAAGTTTTAAAGCAAATGTTGAAAACAATAATAATCACCAGAGCCACCATTTATAATGAACTAAGAACCAGTTATTAGGTACTATGTTTACAAACATTCTCTCATCCAATCCTTCCAGAAGCATTGCTATTATTATATTTCATTCTATGGATGAGGAAACCGAGGTTTAAGAGATTAATGAAGTCACATGTCTAGTAAGAGGTAGAGTTAAGATTAAAATCTAACTCTAAAGTCTGGGTTCTTACTCATTGCTTAATAATAAGAAAAAGAAGCTTCTATTCATTTCTTTAACCACTAGGCAATTTCCCCCTCAACTGGAACAATCTTTCTCTTCACTAAACTGTCACAGTATTTTATCTGAAGCTAAAATATGGCATTTATCACTCTCTGTCTTGAATTACAGTTACTTGGGGTTATGCCTCATCTAAGATTAGACTGTGAACTTCTAGAAAAGAGAGTTCATGTCTGATTCTTCTCTTTCTACTCAGGGCCTTGCGCAGTGCCTGACACAGAATAACCACTCAGTCAACATGTGTTGCAAGAATAATAGTTAGTAATAAAGACAGCAAGCCAAAATACATTAGCTCTGGGCTATTCAAGGTGAGGTTCATGGATAAACAACATCACCATCACCTGAGTGCTTATTAGAAATGCAGAATCTCAATGATCCAGTGAATCAGAATCTGCTATTTAACAAGATCCTGAGGTGAGAAGCATTGTCTTAGTCCACATTACAGTTTTATTTTAAAAATTGTTTTCCTGGGTATCTTGCAATTCATGGATGAGCAAAGGCTGGGCCAAAAGCCGCCTCAACATGGGACTGACTTCCTTGTCCCAAACCCTCCAGTGTCTCCTGTAGTTTATAGGATAAATTTCAAACTGTTTAGGTTGGAATTTAAGACCTGTTCAACCCGGCTGCAATGGGACTGATTCTTCGCAACATGAGTTGACTTTTCTTGCTCTTTTCCTTTCATCTACTCTGGCCACTGATCTGAAATGTTGGTTCCTTTCCCCTCCTCCTCTCCATCCCTTCTAGGCCTGGCTCAAATTCCTCCTTCTCATAACCTCAGCCCACAATGCCCAGCTTTCTCTGAAGTGTGAAAATAGAAGGAAGGGGCAGGCTGTGAAGACCTGCTCAGATTCAGGTAACTGACAAGCTTAGCTAATCTCACTCTCACAGTGAGGCAGGAGGGAGAAGTGGGTTCTGTAATTCTTAACTTAATTTAGAGATGAGGAAATCAAGTCTTCATGTGTATGGAACTCACTCAATGTTACACAGCTATTAAACTGTATAGCTGGGATTCAAACCCAACTCTGCATGAGCTTCCCTGGTGGTTCAGACAGTAAAGAATCTGCCTGCAATGCAGGAGTCTCGGGTTTTATCCCTCGGTTGGGAAGATCCCCTGGAGAAGGGAATGGCAACCCACTCCAGTATTTTTGCCTGGAGATCCCATAGACAGAGGAGCCTGGAGGGCTACAGTCCATGGGGTCACAAAGAGTCAGACACGACTGAATGACTAACACTTCACTTCATTGCCTGTCCCAAAGCTGGGCATTTTTCATAAGAGACAATACAGCCTCTGAACTCTTAAAATACTTCTAAGTTGGGGGAAGACCAGAATTATTTACTTTCTATTTGTAATGGTGTCTTTATCTGGCCATTAAAACACAGAAACCAAGAATTTTGTGGCACTGTACCTCAGTGGTTCTTAACCTAAGTATTCTGGTTATGCAAGTAATTTAACACTGCATAATGTCAGGAGTTCACAGACTCACTGAATTCCATCCATGGGTGCCCAGGAGATGCAGTCACCAGATTAAGAGTCTCTGCTATTCTCTCCACAGAATTCTATCACAACAGCTGCTGAACTTATTTATCTAAGAGTCTGTCTCCCTTGTTTACAAGCTCCTCAAGGCCAGGGTCAGTGTTACTTGTCTTGTTTTTCTAGCACCAAACACAAAGCTTGGGTTATAGTGAATGCGTAAAACTATTTGTTGAGCACATAACCTCCTCTTCACGTGCCTAACCCAGTATCTATGTGATTCATGGTAGGTGTGGGGTGATTTTCTTGCTTATAATGTGCTTCCTTCCTCTTCTTTATTTGTTTAAATGGTAACTACAGGGACTTCCCTAGTGGTCCAGTGGTTAAGAATTCACCTTCTAATGCTGAGGACATGGGTTTGATCCCTGGTCAGGGACCTAAGATCCCACACGTCATTAGGCAACTGAGCCCATGCACTGTAGAGTCTGTGTACCATGACTATTGAGCCTGCACACTCTGGAGCCTACAAGTGTGGCTCACACTATGAGCCACAGCGAGAGAAGCCAGTGTGCTGCAACAAAGACCTGCCACACCCAAATAGATAAATATTTTTCAAAAGGTAACCACAGGCCAATGCCCAGTTCAGTTTTTGTCCTCTTCCTGAAATCTTTCCTGACTGCTCCAGGCCTCTTCTCCATCAAAACACAGGCCATATCACATAGATCAATATGGAATGTCATTCTTAAGTGCCATTTGTCTCTTTAGACAACATCAAAGCTGTTTGAAGATGGAGTCTGTCCTATATTTCTAGCACAAGACGGGATCAGGTCAGGGACATCAATTGCCCACTGGTTAACTGATGGACCCATTCCCACTTCAAAGAGGGAAGTGACCTCTTGGCTTAGGCCCAGAGTTGGGAGCAGATGGGATGGAGTGGTTTCTGTAGCACTTAAGGATCTATTTTGATGCCAAACTGAGTGTGTTCCACACTTTGGCCTCAATGGCAATTTCCCAATAGAACCCTTTTAAAGCTGAGCATTGATGGGATGTATGTGAAGGAAGCCACATGACTTTATGCTAAGTCACTTCAGTTGTGTCCGACTCTGTGCGACCCCATAGACGGCAGCCCACCAGGCGCCCCCGTCCCTGGGATTCTCCAGGCAA